>JAWPHD010013438.1:0-68338 GCA_037043455.1 Cyrtodaria siliqua | reverse complement strand
GGAATGCAAAAGTTATTGAACGCCTATATGTCCTTAGTCTCTGGTCACGTGCTCCTCAATATGCAGCACAAAAACCATATAACAATATTATAGGCTGCGCACTCAAGCGTGCCGCAATAATAGTTATTTTGATGAGCATTAAACAAGAATCTGTTCAGATCAATTTCCTTATATTAGTCAACACTCATATGTTATTATACCAATTTTTCACTCTATCATGTGCATTGAGTGCATTGTCTGCGTGGCTCTAAATAACCCTGTTACGTGTTGATGAGCAATAAACAAGATCAGTTCAATCTACTTTCCTATTTAGTCATTATTTCACCACTCAGTATGTTATAATACCACATTCCACTCTCTCAGGGGTAAATATTAGAAATCTAGTTGATGTTTATACTCTGGGGCGGCTCTAAATAACCTGTAATGTGTTGATGAGCTGTAAACAATATTCCAATTATATTCACTTTCTTTAATTCAGTCAAATTATTTCCCATGCAATACATTATAATACTACTCTACTTTCTCTGGCGGCTCTACATAACCTATAATATGTTGACGATGATTAAACAAGATATCACTTCAATTCAAGTTTCCTTATTTAGTTATAATATGTTATAATCCAGTTTCCACTCTCTCAGGATGTGCATTTAAACAACATCTGTCATTCAGTTTTTCTTATTTAGTCATTATAATTCATCACTCAATACGTTAACAATACCATTTAATTAGTATGTATGTAACTTTTTGAGAGTTTTCATTAATGTATTTTCACATCAAAAAAAAAGAAAAAAAATATACTACAATTATACGATAAATAACAAGGACACATAATTATAATCTTAGTGGATCTTATGTAACAAGAAAAGTCATAGGATACAATATACTACTATGACGACGAGTGGCAATAAGAATAAATATTGTAGTATATATGTTTATTTTAATTCAATGCATAAGAATTAAGCATCGTGTGTAAAATTAATTGTGAGTTCAATTTGGTGTAGCAATGGCAGAGGAAAGAAATGGAAAGTGAAATGTTTTTATTTCTTTTAAATGTTTTTAACAACGTGCAATTTAAGTGCTTTGCTTTAACCAAGGAAGAGACTATATTCGCTATTTTTATATTAAGCATTAACGAGCTGCGACGGCGACTGGAAAAACTTTGCTTAAACCGACAATTCGCTATAGCTTAGTTCCGGCTATATGTATTCTTAAAAGTCCTGACTTTTGACTAAAAAAATGTCCAATGCACAATTATGATATAAAAACTCACTACTGAATATGTCACATACGTATGAATACATTACAATTTACATACGGTATTATATGATCAAATGTCTATTTTTTTAATATCCATGCTGTATAAAAAACAACATTATTGATGTGCAAAAATAAAAAATTGTATGTACAACTCTGTAAGTGTGTCAGGACTCTGCCAAGACTTGAACCTGGATTTCTTTTCTCGAAAGGAAAAGTGTGTTTCTTTACACTACAGAGATCGCCCGAGGACATCACGAAAGAGTGTTCAAAACTAGGTCAAAACTAATTAACATTTAGATTAAAACCTTTCAAACTAAAAAGTTTTCACAGAAGTTTTTAATACCCCTGCAAACGCGATACCCCACAACTATATGCGCATCTCCACTTCATACTGATACTTCTCACAAAGGTTTGGCAAAAATCCATATATATATAGGACTATGGAGAAATAGCATACAAATAATTTTTCTTTGTAAAATATTCAAGGGGGCCAGAACTGACATCAACACACACCGAACCAAAACCCCACGATGATGTTCGTATCTCCATATAGATTCACGTTTCTCAACACGTTTGTTGAAACCCCAATCAGGTGCATGGTTATAGTAGTTTCTAGAGGACTAGTCGCTACAAAGTTTTCATTATATAACTCTATGTAAACAAAGATGGGCCGCTGGCCGGCCATGTTTAACGTCACATCAAAAAAATTTTTGACAAGGGTCAACATCATAGATGGTTGCTGGTGGCCATGATTAACGTCAAATCAAAATAATTTTGACAAGATCAACATCATGACCTGTTATTTTTAGCCATGGCGGCCATCTTGAATTTTCGGCGACTGAAATTTTGCTAGGATCAATAGACATCAAGAGCAACATTCCTGTGAAGTTTTCATTGAAAATCAGTCGAGTAGTTACAGAGGAGTAGTCGCTACAAGTTTTTACTAGATAACTCTATGCAAACAAAGATGGCTGATGGCTGCTGACAGCCATGTTTAACATCGAATCAAAAGGGAAAAGACCCATATCAATATCACTTATAGGTTTTCAAGACTACGAACTTGTTTTTTGAAAATCTATTTATAGCTGTGGCGGCCATCTTTGAATTTCTGACCACCTGAGATTTTGCTAGGATCATTTAGACATCAAGAGCAAACATTCCTGTGTAGTTTCATGGAAAAATCCGTTGATAGTTTCAGAGGAGTATTCGTTCAAGTTTTTACTAAATAACTCTATGTCAACAAAGATGGCCGCTGGCAGTTATGTTTAACGTCGAATAAAACGATTTTCGACAAGGACCAACTTCATGTCATGCTGATCATTTTTAGAAAGAAAGTCCCCATATCATATCACTTAGAGTTTTTAAGAAGTAGTCGCTACAAACGTGTTTTTTAGAAATCTATTTTTAGATTTGGCGCCATC
The DNA here is from genome assembly GCA_037043455.1 of Cyrtodaria siliqua. NCBI lineage: Eukaryota > Metazoa > Mollusca > Bivalvia > Adapedonta > Hiatellidae > Cyrtodaria > Cyrtodaria siliqua. The sequence continues at coordinate 65,660 of JAWPHD010013438.1, read as the reverse complement.
TTGAATTCACATTAACATGAATTTTTGCTAGGATCAACTAGACTTCATGGCAACATTTCTGTAAAGATTCATGAAATCCATTCAGTAGTTCAGAGGAGTAGTCGCTACAAAAAAAAAGTTTACGACGGACGTACAGACGGAAGACGGACTAAGCATAAGCTCTGGTGATCTCTGATCAGTAGAGCTGTTTGTAACCATCCACCCGTCCCGTCTGTCCATCCATCCAATCAATCCTAATAAAAGTTTTGCATGGAAACCAAAATATGACCTGGCAACAGAGGGATGCTCATACTAAACACTAAATGCCTCCACATCTGCATTGCAGACTTGCCGTAATAAAAACACACGAAATTACTGTTTTTATTTACTAAAATCACGCTGACATTGAATAATTTAAAACATAAATCTGAAAATTACCTTTTGGAATAGGAAATAGTCAACCCCATGGTTCAGCCACAGTTGAACAGTGTTCGAGGGTATTATGAAAACACTACCACCATTCCCATTGTTGGTTTCTCCTCTGGAGAAGCTGCATGTACTCATGTAGGTCCTATACAAACATATAAAAAGAGAATTTATTACACACTTAATAACAGAAATGTTGAATAGCCAATTAATGCCTCCACTAAACGCAAAACTTCAAGTGTGTGACCTTGACCTTGTGGTCGCAGGTGATCAGAAATATGATGTTTAGTAATTAAAAAATAAAACATAAAAGTATTTTCATTTTGAAAATATGAGCGAAATATAAAACATTTTACTCAAAGCATAACTATAAGCAAAACTTCCAAGGTGTGACTTGACCTTGTGGTGCAGACATTTAGTGTGTGAATGAGTGCATGCGTGATTCTAAGGATGATAGTTCTCCAACCTGATTGCCACCATAGAATCATAGTACAAGCTGGCACAGTGGAGTGTAGACTGTCTAAGAGTGATTGTGTGTAGTGCAATGTATCTATCTAGTCTACTAGAAGCAGATATAGTTCAGCCACACTGGAATACCAGCCACAGTACATGATACCCCACGCAGTCACATTATTGTGACACCTGGTCAACCAGAAGTAGCACTACCCATTATTTGTCAAGCAAAGGGGTTAAAGGTAACTACTACTTAACGTCTTCGGTTTGACGCGGCCAGGGAGCTAAAACTCACGACTTTCGGATTGCAGGTCAAACAGTTCTTGCCACTACACCACTGCACTTCATATTTTTAGTTATTTTATTACCAGGGTTGATTTATACTCGCTGTATTGCGTATCGGAATGTTTGAGAGTTTTAAAGTACTTAATTATAAACTATATTTACCTATTAAAAATAATAAGGCAGAAAGATATTAAGCAGCTCATTCAGTGAACTAAAATGAATCAATGTGATCAGGCGTGTTTCTCTTCTTTTTTTTCATATATGATTATACAATTATTATTCGTCAGCCGAAGCCGCGAATATATTTGTGATTATGTTAAAGTGCCACTGGAAGGAGAAGTAATTATTGAGAATAATTGTTGTTATCATTTTTTACTAAATTCATCAAATGAACTGACATGATAGTAACATTGCGCAATTTCTTGTATATTGACTGTAGCTGGTATTAGAGTCTCTGAAAGTCCTGGATGTATTTACATTATTTAAACTACCTAGCTAATACTTTAAAGTGCATACATAGCATATAAGATGCACTATACACAGAGGAGATGAGCAGTCACCGCTAACCGTACTTACAAACATGTTTCGCAGTGGTTAAACTCCAAACTTAAAAGAAGGAAATGGTAAGACTTGTAGAATGTGAATAGTGTACTAAGCATCATTGTTGCAACTAAGAAGTGTCAATAAAAATGTGTATTCTTAGTTGCAAATATAATTGACTATTTATGTATAGGTCAATCTGTATCTTTATGACACCTATAATTACTCAAGGGCGAAAAGGTGCCATTCTGATTACTGTACACATCTATTTTATGATCCTATAACAGATGCCATAAAGCACAACAATAAAGTCTTCTGGTATAACAAATTTGCATTTTGGCTCATTATTAAATCCCTGTGGTGACACAGTGGGACACTTTCCTGTGGCCGTAACAATTTTCAACCTATCAGAGCCCCAGCATGGTGTCAAATTCCACTTCCTTGGAAAATAAAGAACAAATAAAGCCTCAAGTTTTAGAATATTTCATAGTTGTCCTTATATTGTATACCAGAGTGAAGATCTATGAACATTTATAGAAGCATTGCAGTCTTGAAAAAAAAAAAATATATATATATATAAAATATAATACATTTTATTTTTTTTGGTTCATACATTACCAAACTAATGTTACCTTTATCTATGCTTTGAATAAACTATAAAAAAGTTATAACTAAACGAGAGACTCAAAAGTACCTTTACTTACTCATGTAAATAAAAGGAAGGATGAAGTTCACTATATAAAAGTGACACTTGACAAAATACATTGCGACACCATATTTCATGTAAACAACAATTATTTATGCATTCTACAAATTATATTAAATTATTAATTTATCAAAAAACAAATCATTTACAATATGAAACATCAGTTAAGAAGTTATGGACCAGACATTAGAAATGTATCTGGTGACATGAATGCCTCTGCAATTTTGTTTTTATTTATAAAAGACCATTATAACTGTCTTGACGTGATAATCATTTGTGATAAAATAAAAATTATGATATAATCTGTGAATAAAAATGAACAAGAAATCCGCGGATTCACATGTCTCGCCAGGGAGTTAGTATACAGGGAGGAAAAACGGGTTCATAAACAATCTAGTTTATAGATTTATGTTGTAGCGCTAGAATGCCCCCATTTACTATTTTATCGATACAGGTATATCGATCGTAAGAGCGTTACATTTGAAAAGTTAAAATTTCTGCCAACATCTCAAATTAGGCAGTTATGACAGCCTCTTTTTTACGGCTTTCTGTTATAATCAAAATCACGAAATTACCTTCTTGACAAAGATAAATATGTCTACAATTCACTTTTTGTTATTATTAATGCCTAATATAACCCATACTTCGAATCTCGTTTGCAATAGCTCCATATCATTTTTAAATTTGAAAAATTAAAAATTTCAGCTGATATCTCAAAAGGCACATTTTCATCACCCCTTTTTAGGCTTTGTCTTATAATCACCAACATGAAATTACCTTCTTGACAAAGATAAATATGTCTACTATTCACTTTTTGTTATTAATAATGCCTAAATAACCGGTAGTCTCGTATCTCGTTTGCAATAGCTATACACTGTCACCATTTTTATTTGGGAGAGTTGCGCCATCTTTGCCTAGTTACACAGAACAGTCTGGTAAAATGTGCTTTTATACATGCAAACAAATACACACTCTGTATCAGAGGACACAATGTGAATAAATAATACTTATGTTTACATTTCGCACCTTTAGGCGACTTTTTTTTTTTCTTGGTTTTAATATTGAGGTTGTAAGTGTAATAATTTATCAGAATTTTATGTTTTTCACAAATTCTCGAAACAACCGACTTAGTCATTTTCACGCAGGTCAATGATGCTTAAATGAAAGTGTTTGTAAACATTTTAGTAACTAAAAACAATGGAGTTTGCAGTTTGCTGAGATGACATTTAAGTGCATTTGTTTAAAAATAAAATGCCATTCTATTAAAAACAAGAGGCCCAAGAAAAACAAAACAAAACGGCTCTTATATCAAGGGTTGTCGACATAAAATTCCAATCACTACTTCTTTTAAAACATTGCATAAACAACAAGGATAGGATGGCCTTAGATCGCTCACCTGGTAATCATGGGCAATAAGTCTGCTGTGACTAGTATGGCATAGGTATTTTTTAATTTGTCCCACTTTCTTCTATGAATGAAATTTCATAAAAATGGGTTGTGGGGTTTATATTAAAAAACTAAACAGATATGGTACAGATCAGATAAAAAATGAAGTAACTACAGATTTAACAAAGGAAAATACAATATAGCATTTTTCAACAAACCAAGGGCCATAACTCTGTCGTTACTTAAAAGATCTAGCTGGTTTTCAAACTTGTCCAAGATTTCATTGATATACCGCTTTGCACAACTAGACATCATACTGAGGCTTCCTGCCAAATTATGTAGAAATCCAACATCTGTTTAGGAGGAGTAGCACTGACAAGAAATTTAAAGTAAAAACATCTAAGGGCCATAACTCCGTCATAAAACAGCGAACTGAAACAAAAGCGTGTTTAACGTCAAATCAAAATAATTTTTGACAAGGATCAACATCATCTTTCATACTGATCATTTTAGAAAAAGTCCCATATCAATATCTCTTATAGTTTTCAAGAAGTAGTCGCTACAAACTTGTTTTTTGAAAATCTATTTTTAGCCGTGGTAGCCATCTTGAATTTCCGGCCGACCGGAAGTTTTGCTAGGATCAATTAGACATCAAGAGCAACATTTGTGTGAAGTTTCATGAAAATCCGTCAAGTAGTTTCAGAGGAGCATTATATAACACTAACAGCAATGTTTAACGTCGATTCAAAATACTTTTCGATCAACATCATGTCATACTGATCATTTTAGGAAAAGAGGCATATCAATATCACTTATTGTTTTCAAGAAGTAGTCGCTAAATTATTTTTAGCCGTAGCGGCCATCTTGAATTTCCGGCGATCTGAAATTTTGCTAGGATCAATTAGACATCAAGAGCAACATTCCTGTGAAGTTTCATGAAAATCCGTCAAGTAGTGTCAGAGGATTAATCGCTACAAGTTGTTATTATATAACTCTTATGTAAACAAAGATGGCCGGCGGCCATGTTTAACGTTGCATCAAATAATTTTCGACAAGGCTCAACATCATTCCATACTGAGCATTTTAGAAAAAGTTCCATATCAAGATCACTTATAGTTTTCAACAAACTTGTTATTTGAAAATCTATTTATAGCTGTGGTGGCCATCTTGAATTTCCGGCCGACCGGAAGTTTTGCTAGGATCAATTAGACATCAAGAGCAACATTTGTGTGAAGTTTTATGAAAATCCGTCAAGTATTTTCAGAGGAGCATTATATAACACTAACAGCCATGTTTAACGTCGATTCAAAATACTTTTCGATCAACATCATGTCATACTGATCATTTTAGGAAAAGAGGCATATCAATATCACTTATTGTTTTCAAGAAGTAGTCGCTAAATTATTTTTAGCCGTAGCGGCCATCTTGAATTTCCGGCGATCTGAAATTGTGCTAGGATCAATTAGACATCAAGAGCAACATTCCTGTGAAGTTTCATGAAAATCCGTCAAGTAGTGTCAGAGGAGTAGTCGCTACAAGTTGTTATTATATAACTCTTATGTAAACAAAGATGGCCGGCGGCCATGTTTAACGTCGCATCAAATAATTTTCGACAAGGCTCAACATCATTCCATACTAAGCATTTTAGAAAAAGTCCCATATCAATATCACTTATAGTTTTCAACAAACTTGTTGTCTGAAAATCTATTTATAGCTGTGGTGGCCATCTTGAATTTCCGACCAACCTGAAATGTTACTAGGATCATTTAGACATCAAGAGCAACATTCCTGTGAAGTTTCATGGAAATCCGTCACGTAGTTTCAGAGAAGTAGTCGCTACAAGTTTTTACTAAATAACTGTTTGTAAAAAAAAGATGGCCGCTGGCAGCCATGTTTAATGTTGAATCAAAACGATTTTCGACAAGGACTAACATCATGTCATGCTGATCATTTTAGAAAAAGTCCCATATCAATATCACTTAGAGTTTTCAAAAAATAGGCGCTACAAACTTGTTTTTTAAAAATCTATTTTTAGATTTGGCAGCCATCTTGGAATTCACATCAACATGCATTTCTGCTAGGATCAACTAGAAATAATTTTAGAAAAAGTTCCATATCAATATCACTTAGAGTTTTCTAGAAGTAGTTGCTACAAACTTTTTTAAAAATCTATTTTTTAGATTTGGCGGCCATCTTGGATTTCACATCAACATGCATTTTTGCTAGGATCAACTTGACTTCATAGGCAACATTTCTGTAAAGTTTCATGAAAATCCATTCAGTAGTTTCAGAGGACAGACGGACGCCACACCACGGCATAATCAAGGGGCCGTAACTCCATCAAAAATCAACGAACCAGAAAACAACGCAAGGCACAACTAGAAATCATAGCAATGCTTCAACACACACACACAAATTTTTTTTTAAAACAAAACTATGAAATAACAAGAGGTTTTTTGACCTTGAAGCTCTACTGATTGATTTTGATTTCAGGAAGTAGTCGCTACAGACTTGTTTTTTGAAAATCTATTTTTAACCGTGGCGGCCATCTTGAATTTCCGGCCGACCTGAAATTTTGCTAGGATCAATTAGACATTAAAAGCAACATTCCTGTGAAGTTTCATGAAAATCCGTCAAGTAGTTTCAGAGGAGTAGTCGATACAAATTTTCATTATATAACTCTATGTAAACAAAGATGGCCGCTGGTAGCCATGTTTAACGTCAACTCAAAACGATTTTCGACAAGGACCAACATCATGTCATACTGATCATTTTAGAAAAAGTCCCATATCAATATCTCTTATAGTTTTGAAGAAGTAGTCGCTACAAACTTATTTATTTAAAATCTATTTTTAGCTGTGGCGGCCATCTTGAATTTCTGGCCGACCTGAAATTTTTCTAGGATCAACTAGACATCAAGAGCAACATTCCTGTGAAGTTTCATGAACACCCGTCACGTAGTTTCAGAGGAGTAGTCGCTACAAGTTTTTACTATATAACTCTATGTAACCAAAGATGGCCACTGGCAGCCATGTTTAACGTCGAATCAAAATAATTTTCCACAAGGACCAACATCATGTCATGCTGATCATTTTAGAAAAAGTCCCATATCAATATCACTTATAGTTTTCAAGGAGTAGTCGCTACAAACTTATTTTTTAAAAATCTATTTTTAGCTGTGACGGCCATCTTGAATTTTTGGCAGATCTGAAATTTTTCTAGGATCAACTAGACATCAAGAGCAACATTCCTGTGAAGTTTCATGAACATCCGTCAAGTAGTTTCAGAGGAGTAGTCGCTACAAGTTTTTACTATATAACTCTATGTAACCAAAGATGGCCACTGGCAGCCATGTTTAACGTCAAATCAAAATAATTTTCCACAAGGATCAACATCATGTCATGCTGATCATTTTAGAAAAAGTCCCATATCAATATCACTTATTGTTTTCAAGAAGTAGTCGCTACAAACTTATTTTTTAAAGATCTATTTTTAGCTGTGACGGCCATCTTGAATTTCTGGTAGATCTGAAATTTTGCTAGGATCAATTAGACATCAAGAGCAACATTCCTGTAAAGTTTCATGAACATCCGTCAAGTAGTTTCAGAGGAGTAGTCGCTACAAGTTTTTACTATATAATTCTATGTAACCAAAGATGGCCACTGGCAGCCATGTTTAACGTCGAATCAAAATAATTTTCCACAAGGATCAACATCATGTCATGCTGATCATTTTAGAAAAAGTCCCATATCAATATCACTTATAGTTGTGAAGAAGTAGTCGCTACAAAATTGTATTTTAAAACTCTATTTTTAGCTTTGGCGGCCATCTTAGATTTCACATCATCATGAATTTTTGCTAGGATCAACTAGACATTATGGGCAACATTTCTGTAAAGTTTCATGAATATCCATCCAGTAGTTTCAGAGGAGTTGTCGCTAGAAATAAAAGTTTACGGACAGACGGACAGACAGACGGACGGACGGACGGACAGACGGACGACGGACGCCGCACCACGGCATAAGCTCTGCTGATCTCTGATCAGTAGAGCTAAAGAAGTAGAGCTAAAAATAATCAAAAATAAAAATTTAAAAAATTTAAAAATAAAAAAGTAATGAATAAATTAACATCAAATAATAAAAAAAAATTAAAAAATTAAAAAAAAGAATAAAAAAAATTAATCAAAACAATAAATCAAAAACAAAACGTAAAACAATTTATATATATATTTAAAAAAAATTACACAACAAAAAATATACTACTAATAAAAAAACAAAGCATCTGTGAATTGAACTGAATTGGGGTTTTAAGGCACACCAACACATTACAGGTTATATAGCGCCTAACAGGCATGAACATTCCAGGCTCATCTTCCATGTACAACGCCTAGAACCTTCTCACCCTGAACTGCAGAGTTGCTGCAACTTTTATTGTAAAAACTCCATTTACGCTGGAGCCACGTTTATTGTTTTTCTGCCACTGCTCTTTTGATGTGAGCGAGATGGCACCTGAAACAATGCAGGGATCATGATGAAGACCTTTAATGAACATGAACGAAAAACGATAAAATGAACATAAATTTGGGGGGATTCTACCCCTCTGCCTACCCCTCCAAAGGGATCTGCAGTGGCCCTATTCGTGACCAAACGGGGCACCTGGGAACCACACGGGGCATCTGTTAAAGTTTGGTAAAGATCGGATGAAAAATGAAGACCCTTGGCCGGTAGAGCTAAAAATCATCAGCTCCAAAAAGTAGGTCAAGGTCACAGATGAAATCCCTGCGTCCAACCCAAGACTACGCCAAAATAGAATATTTTTTCTTCCAAAGATTAAGATCTCACTATGCACTTAGCTCCCTTGCATGTGACTGTAGGATGATTCTTACACCATAAAAAGTAGGGGTGTGTTCTTCGGTTTGAGATATTTTAATAATTGCCCATGGATATTTTCTTTTCTTGTTGCAGGTGAGAAAACAATAGTGTGAGATTGGATGAACAGCGATTAGACGACACTGACAGCAAAATGTGACACATTTGTGGATGCTCAAAATGCGTATGAATTTAGGTGCAAACTGATTAGTGAAAGCCGAAAAGAGTACCTTGACTGCCACCACTCACATTAAAAAAAAAAAAAACTGGGCTATGTACAAGCTTTTGTGGATTTTTATGAGCAGCAGTAACTGTATTTTTCCAAAAAAATACTTTTAGACTGTAAATGCTTGATTCAGAATGGAAAATTGGACTTTACTGCCTATGGCCAACACAGTAAAATCGAAGGGTGTTGTGAGACCTTAACAGAAACAATCAGCCAGACGCTTTCAGTACAGCTTTCATTGACACAGATCAATATTTCTGAGTTTGATGTTTTCAACTGTGTGAAAAAGTTGAATTGAACATTTTATGATGAATTGCAATGAACTTTAGTTGGATTTGGCCATACATTAGTGATTTGGCATATGAAAATGGACCATACTTTGATCATCATGGATTATTTTGTGTATGCTGTTTGTAGTGAACTCCCAAACCACTTCCGTAATGTCGATATGGATTCCAGGCGATGAAACATCCTGATGAAACGCAATATAAATGTTGTCAGTGCATACTTCAGTGCATACACATGTACATGCAGTATCAACTATTCCGCGAAAGATGGATATTCGATTGTATTTGCCAAAAAAAGTTTGTGCTTGCGAGTCGATAAATTGTTTCTGGAAGTTTAGTTCTCGTCTCTGTTGGGTTCAAATGGATACAATATACCGACACTATGCCAGGGACATGTTCACAGAAAGCAGCTTCATATGACATCTAACAGGTATGTGTTTGTATAGCAAATTATTTATTTCAGCTATTGACAATATTAGAAAAATACCCCACCCACTTATGCAGTGCAACAAATTTCAAAACCGCTGTTCGGTTTGTCTTATTTGTCGAGAATGTTCATCAAATATGTTTATTAACTTAGTCGCTCTTCCTTGTTTGCTTTGAAGTTGCGTGACAACCTTTTTCGAACCGCTGTGTCTTTTGGGAAGACTTGTCGTTTGTAGTTGCACATTTGTCGAGACACAAAATTGTTTCATGCTTGGTGTTAGCTGAATGAGGCGTTCCAGCTTTTAGCGTATTCATCTCATTTCTTGTATTCCATTTGTACGCAGGCAATTTGTTCTCTCGTGATATTTTTTCATGCGCATTTCATACAAATTTCGCGTCATGTCAAATAAAAAACATCTAATATATTGTGTGTCTGTTTATATATAGGGAAAAAAAATCCAGACAAAACTTTAATGTACTGTTACATGCTTCATCGTCTCTTTTTACGTAAATTAAAAAATGGCGTTAAAAGTGTTTTCGGCTCTGAATTCTGATTATAAATGTTATTTTGCACTAAGAAATAAAACTGTGCTAATATATGTTTGAATAAAAAAAATGTTCGCGAATTACATCTTTGAAATTCAAGTGAATTTCGCGTCATAATAAAACATTAAATTCTGGTTCTATCATTATTCACGGTAAAGATTGCCTGTGTTGCCTAGATTTTTTTTCCCGCAGATCTGTACTGAATTTATTTTTGGTATGTTACGTGTTGTGCTGCATTACGTATAGTAATATGCTGCTATCTTTTTCGCTCTGATCCGAATGGTCTGCATTCAATTTTCACTGCTTTGAGTAGGTGTACAGTGTCGTCTGGAGAAACACTGCAGTCTGTCGCAAGCAGTTGATCACTGATTTTCATTGACTGACTGACTGACTCTGACTGACTGACTCTGACTGACTCTGACTTGACTGACTCTGACTGACTGACTGACTGACTGACTGACTGACTGACTGACTGACTGACTGACTGTAATTTGAGATGAATTCAACAACTATGTATGAAGTGCATGCAATGCGGTTCAATGCGATTAATTAACAGTTTCGATATAACATGGAATTGACAGACATTTTATGAAATATACCGATTGTTATAATTTCATAGATTTTTAAGCTAAGCGCTGTTCATGTACATTTGGTAGCGTTATCTGTATTGTGATAATTTCTTGAAAACTAATCTGCATGCCGGTGGTTTTCGGTTGTTTTTCTGCTTTTAGCAAGTTGTGGTGTCATTTAGTGTTTCCTAGTTAACTCCCCTGCTGGTTTTATGTATTTGTTCCCCTTTTAAATCACTGTTGGGTATATTTTCTGATTTTTATCCTACATTTTGTTTTATAAAATGGCTAGGTTTTCAAAAAGTAGTATTTAGCAACATTATTATCAATATTGTAATCATGTGCTAAGTGAAAGCCATTTTATCTTTTTATACAGGAAGCTGGTAGAAGTTGCCAATTTGAGAGTTGAAGGGAGGGCTTGTTTTATTGGAGCCATGCCTGTGATGACATCAACTTGAATGGCCTTTAATGACATTGTAGGACAGGTAATATAATAAACTGTTTTGACTAGAAAATAAGTCTAACCACTACTTCTGTTTCAGAAAGCATCATTTAATAAAAAAAAAATAAAAAAAATAAAAAAAATCATATATGGGCATAGGTGAACAATTAATAAATTAAGAAACACTGCCTGAAAGACAAACATTACACTTTTTTTATATTATATACATATCCAACACAAATCCTACAGAATTTAAGAACACAATCTCTTAGAATACAAAAGTTACTGAATAATTTCTACTCTTGATTCAGATTAAAATTCCTGATTTTTTCGCTCCATGAATATGGCACGAAGCAAACTGATGCATGTTGCATTTTGAGCCGTAAACTCATGTAATCTATGACAAAAGTATCTATAAACTTTTTTTTTTGTTAGGTAGTCACCTATAGTAGTTGCGGGTATGATTTTCAAGACATGCACACACATGAGCCCTCCTTGAAGATCTCACTATGCACTTAGCTCCCTTGCATGTGACTGTAGGGTGATTCTTACACCATAAAAAGTAGGGGTGTGTTCTTCGGTTTGAGATATTTTAATAATTGCCCATGGATATTTTCTTTTCTTGTTGCAGGTGAGAAAACAATAGTGTGAGATTGGATGAACAGCGATTAGACGACACTGACAGCAAAATGTGACACATTTGTGGGTGCTCAAAATGCGTATGAATTTAGGTGCAAACTGTTTAGTGAAAGCCGAAAAGAGTACCTTGACTGCCACCACTCACATTAAAAAAAAACCAAACTGGGCTATGTACCAGATTTTGTGGATTTTTATGAGCAGCAGTAACTGTATTTTCCCAAAAAAATACTTTTAGACTGTAAATGCTTGATTCAGAATGTAAAATTGGACTTTACTGCCTATGGCCAACACAGTAAAATCGAAGTGTGTTGTGAGACCTTAAGCTATAAATTAGGTTTAAAACATCTAATGCATAATTATAGTTCACGAGAAAGTGATGTAAATGTAACAATTAAAGTTATCTGCCCTTTTCTTGGATGGTGAAGGTCACATCCACATTTGCTTTGTCACATTGCAATGTACCACTCAAGATACAACTATAAGCAGAGTTTGAAAGGTCTTGGTACATACAGTTTGTGAAAAAGTGACCTAAATGCCAAAGTTGAAGGTAAAAATTATAAGGTTATCTTCCCTTTGCTTAGACAGTCAAGGTCACATCCACATTTGTTTTGTCACGTTGTGATGTACCACCCTAGATACAACTATAAAAACAGTTTAAAAGGTGTAGTGCATACAGTTTGCGCAAAACTGACCTCAATGTAAAAATTGAAGGTAAAATTATTAAGTTATCTGCCCTTTGCTTGGAGGGTCAAGGACACTTCCACCTTTGCTTTGTCACATTGCGATGTACCACTCAAGATACAACTATAAGCAAAGTTTTAAATGTCTAGTGCATACAGTTTGTGAAAAAGTGACCTAAATGCAAATGTTGAACCTAAAAATTATTAAGTTATCTGCCCTTTGCTTGAAAGGTCAAGGTCACTGAAAAATTCCACATTTGCTTTGTCACGTTGCGATCTACCACTCAAGATACAACCATAAGCAAAGTTTGAAAAGTCTAGTGTATACAGTTTGTGAGAAAATGACCTAAACGCAAAACTTGAATGTTGACGCCTCCGCCTAAAAGCAACACCTATGTCTTTTCTTTAAAAAGGTGAGACAAAAATTGATGTGTGTCCGTCATATAAGGAGTTTATGATTCGGCTGCCAATTCTGCTATGAGTTTAGAGGAAGATGCTTGTATTGTTGTCATCAATTCAATGTTCTGCTTAGGTTCTATTAAAACTGTATTTTATACAAGAAATACCACTGAGTTCCGTCAGTGTGTTCTTGGGCAAGACACTTGCCCTTAGCCTCGTCCGTCGGATGGGGACGTAAACCGGGCGGTCCCATGTATCGGTCTATCCTCCAAGCACGTTAAAGAACCATAGGAATCTATTCGATAATAAGAGTAGGGCACGGTTCCTGATTCCTATGTATCCTTCCCCTCTCTCTGGGGCAGCTCTAAATAACCTATACTGTGTTGATGAGCCGTTAAACAACATTCAATTCAATTCTAGTTATTTATTTAAAACAAAACTGTTTGCATTTTGTGTTCAACTCAGTCCATATTGGTGAGTTTTTATGTTTCATTTTCATCCCTTAGAAATGATTTCCCTTTAAAAAGTGAAATTTTTGTTTTTCTCTTTAGTCAGTATTATTTTTGTTTGTTTGAATAGTATTTTACGTAATTTTCATCACATGTTAGGACATAATATTATATGATTGATGGTAATTTTTTGTGGTAAAGGTAGATCATCCCATTTTTCCTTGGTTACAAACCAATACTATATACCTCCCGCCATTTTCTCACCTGACAAGTCAAGCTCCCAGTTGGAATCGAACCCGTAGCTGTGAGAGGCGAGAAAGTGTTAGATGCGGCGTCTTTACTATCCCGGCCATGAATGCGTCTTCTTTAGTGACGTTAGTAATCTTGATAGCAGTTAATATAAAAAGGGAAGTGTTATAGACAGACGGACGGACGGACAGAAATTACAAAAATAACTTTATGAGTGGAGACAAAATTATGATAAACATGATGTTTTGATAAGGTCACAGTTTACTGTTATTTATAAATGTGGTGATGAAGAACTGTTTGGTACTTATGATGATACTTATGATAAGTAGAGCTCTTTTGCCAGCATGTAAGTCTAGGCACGTAGCTAGACCAGTTTCATCATATGCTGACTGCAATGCTTATAAACAAATCATTAAAACAGCTTTGATGGTCAAGGTCAGGACTTTATAGTTTATACAGAACTAGAAATGTATGCTTTTTGTAGTGTCCGAAACCTGAGGTTTTAACTAATGAATTGAAAGTTAAACAAAAAACAAACAAAAAAAACTTCAAAGGTTTTTGTATTATTCCAACCCTTGACCCGACACGTATATATAAAAGTAATTTAAGGGTTGTCAGTTTGCTAGAAGTAAAAATAAATAAACTAGTTACGAACACGACGTGTTTTCTGTGTCACATTTTAATGAAACAATAATAGCATTGAACATTTTGTATAGATTGTGCATTATAAAAATGTTAGTTTACTTTATATATTCAATCAAAAATGAGTATCATAAGATACTAATTGGATGAAATAATAGTTTTTTATATATAATATACATATATAATGATGCATATAACATAAAGAGAGTATTAGAATTAACAAAATCAAGTATTCCTCTTTCTTTGTTTAATATAACCTTTCAATTTTCACCTATTTTAATTTTCTTGGTATCAGCTTTTTCATAGCAAATTTTCCTATCTGATGCATATAGTTTTGAAGATATGTTTGTATCAAAAAATAGACTAATACATTGCTGAAAAATGAGAATTTTAAAGTGAGACTGCATAATGCCCAAAAATGGACATTTTTGAGGTATATTTTTTGATCGCGACAAAATCATAGATTTGAAATCAGTTGGTAAAAGTATTACTGCAAGAGGGATATAACATGCAAAATGTACAAAAGAACCAAATACTGTGTTTTAGCCGAATATGGTTTACAAACAGCTTTTAATCAAACTCTAATACAATGTATTTATTTATGTACATGACAATGACACAATGAAAAATGATCAGGATAATGACCATGCAGGTCAATTGATTTGCCCGGGCTATAAACAGGACTCCGATAGCGGAAAACCGAATGAAATAAACAAAAATCGCCGATAAACAGCAAATTTAAGAAACATATTAATTATTAGTAGGAAAATATGAATATTTACATTATGCTTGGACGCGAATTCATGATCACGCGAATAAATCACAGACCCGGTGATGCGCGAACTTAAAGTCACGCAGAAATAATGTGATTTACAGTATTCATGAATAAATATTCATCACTCTGTATTCGTGATATGTATCATAATCTCCAGCTCTTGTATTCGTTGCTGCCCTTACGAGTCCGGAGAACATTTATTTTGGGCATATCTATGGAGGAAATTCTGGTGGTTTGGTGAACATTTTGCAAGAATGAAGCAAGATACGCATGTCGTAGCGGAGACCAGATGTGACCTATATTTCTATATAGAAGATCACAGTAACCTGAAATTTTGCATGATGTTAGATCTATGCATATAAGGAACACAATGGTGGAATTTGGGGAAAATCCTGCAAGTAATGAAAAAAATATAAATAAATAAATGTTGTACGCACAGACAAACGAATGAATGGATGCACATACACCGGATCGGTAAATAAAATTACCGCATTTCCGCTAACAGTAGCACTTGGAAGATATATATATGCAAAATGAAAAGGGGGCAGTCTCTTATTAGTTTTTCCTTTTTTTTTATATTAATTTAGGGTTATATCTGTACGTAAAAGCAGCTTTGGCCAGACTGTATACCCCAAACTGAGCCTCAAATGTCATAACACTAAATCTTGTCTTTTTATTTTACAAAAGATCGAACATGTATTGAATTTTGAAGATGTTTTGATTTTTTTAATTTTCTAAGAAGGCATGCATGGTTTCTAAAAAAAAAAGTGGGGGTGCTTTTATTAGGGGAAATATGGTAGATGAAAAATGTTTTGATAGAATGATGATGAAAATAGTTTATGACATTTTATATGTTATAGAACTTGGGGCTGAAATTCGACCCCATCCCTTGCCAAAAGGTTTTCCCCCTCTTTTATTGAATAAAATTCTCCTCAGTCTCTAAAACAAGAGGGCCAAGATGGCCCTGAATCCATCACCTTAATGAGGCCTTAATGTGGCAAAATATAGCATTTTAAACTAAATCAAGGGCCGTTACTCCGCTGTTACAGGTCTGATCTGGTTGTTTTTCGAACTTGTCCGAGCTTTCATTGATATTAGCAATCAGATAAAGTTTGGTAAAGATCGGATGAAAAATGAAGGTGCTATAGTCTTAATGAGGCAAAATATAGCATTTGTCCAATAGAGCTAAAAACTAAGATTTAAAAAGAAAGAGAAAAACAAAATCCAGTGGGATTTGAACCCACAGCTTTTAAGCTTCCCAGTGCAAGAAGTAATTCAAAGATTTTTGTATGGTGGCCATCATGGATGTTTTAACAAATTTGAAAAACATTCATATAAGGCCAAATAAAATTATACCTGAGTTTACTGTAACCCGACCGACCCTCTGAAAACACCCCGATTCTTTTTTATTTTACTGAAAAAAAAAGTAAATAAAAATAAAAACAAGAGGCCCAAGAGGGCCTGTGGACGCTCTACTGGCTAACACGGCTCTTATAACATCAATGAAGTGAGTGACTGCCATTTACATTTTCTTGAAAGTTTCGGGCAAAAAACAGCTTTTGAACTAAATCAAGGGCCATAACTAAAGAATCTGTTAAAGTTCGGTAAAGATCAGATGAAAATGAAGGCCCTACCGTATTAACGAGGCAAAATATAGCATTTTTAACTAAATCAAGAGCCATAACTCCTCTGTTACTGGTCCGACTGGTCCAACATAGAGCTAAAAAAATAAATATTAAATAAAAACAATAAAAGAAACAATAAAAAAAAATAAAAATTAAAAAAAGAAAAGAAAAAAAAAGAAAAATTAAAATTAAAAAATTTAAAAACAATAATAAAAAAATTAATATATTAATTTAAAAAAATAATTAAAAAAATAAAAGTTTCGAAACGATCGGATGAAAAATGAAGGCCCTCTCGTCTTAACAAGGCAAAATATAGCGTTTTGAACTAAATCAAGGGCCATAACTAAGCTGTTACTGGTCCGACTGGTGCAACATAGAGCTAAAAAAAAAATGACTGGCAGCCACGAAAAACACAAATCTGAGAGGGACTATCCCAAATATCATTGTGATTAAGTTTCATCAAAGTCAATCAAACGGTTTCAGAGAATATGTCATTTTTAAAATTCAAAGTTTTCTCTAAATACATATTGAGAAAAGTGACCACGCCCTTTGGCAGCCATGTTTTTTGACGAATCCAAATAATTTGAACAATCTTGGTAGAGAGTCACCCAAGGAACATGTGTGTGAAATTATTTTGAAATCCAACCAGCAGTTTCAGAAGACAAGAATTTTTCAACTTTTTATATAATATACATATAAGGAGAAAAAGCCCCGCCCCTGTGGCGGCCATGTTTTTTGGACCGATCCAAATAATTAGAACAACTATGAAAGGCAATCCCTAAAGGAACATTTTTGTGAAAGAATTTTCAAAATCAGACCAGCGATTTCAGAGAAGAAGATTTTTTAAGGTTTTTCAACATGGTTGCCATGGAAACCAAATCCGTTGGCACAATGACAAAATTTGAACAACTTTGCTTTCCCCTGACACAAGGATGCTTCCTGTGAAGTTCTGTGACCCCCGGGGCGGTGACAAATTTGACCCCAGGGTCACCATTTGAACAAACTTAGTAGAGGACCATAAGCTGATGCTACATGTAATACATGAAAGCTCTGTGCCATGTTGTTTCAGAGCAGAAGATTTTTTTCAGTTTTTCCCTGTACAAGCCTATGTAAAACTGTGACCCCCGGGGTGGGGCCAAATGTGACCCCTGGGTCACCATTTGAACAAACTTGGTAGAGGACCACAAGCTTATAGCAAATGCAAAATATTAAACCTCTGGCTCTTGCAGTTTCAGAGAAGAAGATTTTTTTAAGTTTTTCCCTATACATGTCTATGTAAAACATGTGACCCTTGGGGGGGGGGGGGGGGGGGCCAAATGGGACCCGAGGGTCACCATTTGAAAAAACTTGGTAAAGGACCATAAGCTTATAGTAAATGCAAAATATCAAACCTCTGGCTGTTGTAGTTTCTGAGAAGATGATTTTTTAAAAATTAAATCCTATATAGTCTACGTAAAACTGTGACCCCCGGGGCGGTGACAAATTTGACCCCAGGGTCACCATTTGAACAAACTTAGTAGAGGACCATAAGCTGATGCTACATGTAATACATGAGAGCTCTGTGCCTTGTGGTTTTAGAGAAGAAGATTTTTTAAAGTTTTTTCCTATATGTCTACATGAAAAACAAGCAAAACCTCAATATACAAACTTTGGACCCCCGGGGCACGGCCATTTTTGACTCCGGGGACTTTATTTGAACAAATTTGATAGTCTAGGCGTTGGCGATCATTTTAAAAGAAAAACTGTTGAAATCTGTCCAGCGGTTCTGGAGAAGAAGATTTTTTAAGGTTTCGATTATATATGGTAATGGCAGCCATCTTGGATGTAGCGCTGACCTAATTTTAACAAATCTAAAAAGCATTTATCTAAGGATCATCCATGTGAAGTTTGGTCAAAATTAGCCAAGCGGTTTCTGAGGAGAAGTCATTTGAAGAAAAGTTAACGGACGACAGACAGTCGACAGACAGACGACGGACGACAGACAACACACCATCCCATAAGCTCTGCTGGCCCTTGGCCAGTAGAGCTAAAAATAAAAAATAAAAAAATAAAAATGTTAAAAAAATAATAACGTTCATTAGATCACGGTGCAATTTTCAATTTCGCGGTGCGGTTTTGAAAGCGTGTGAATTTCACGGTATACTGTGCACAGAACTGGTATAAAACAGTCAAAATGGCATCTCCCAGTGCTGTTTTGGCTGTACAGTTTCAAAAATGTCAGCACATGGAAGTGCTAATGTTATGGCGTGCACTCTCCATAAAGAATCGATTGTTGAATTATTTGACAAGTACCACAAACAGGTCGGTAAATGCCCCGAGTTCCAGGCCACCTGTCGTAAGTTTGTTTCTAAAACAGTAATATTAATGTGCATATACATTAATATATAACTTGAACACTTGCATAGAGTTTTGATACAAGGTTATGAAGTGTAATTTTACAATTATCTGGTGAGTTAGTTTCATTAAGCAGTTTTTAGATTGTGAGGTGAATTTGCCTTTTCTTTGCAAACTTGGGCTAAAAAAGTACTGGAACTAGATATGCCCAGGTTACTGTATTATTTTTGCTTTTCTCATTTGTACATATGCTTAAATGCTATGTTTGCAGGATTTAAGAGGTGTGTGTGTGTGTAAGGTGTGGGTGACGGAGTCGTGGGGGCGTTAGTAGTGTGCTGTAAGTAATATTTCTAGCATAATTTTTCGAGTATATGCAATTTAAACTGCTTCTCGGGGGTCGTAGGCTCGAGAGTGCAGTATAAATCACATATGAGAAAAACATGCTATAAATGTTTGGTACCAGAGCCATTTATCCAAGTACGCGCGTGCAAGAAGTGTTAGGGCGTTGCAGTTTTCAGTATTTAGTAAACATAACTTGATCCAGTCAAGAAATAGCATTATCACGTGGCATGAGCAGGACCCATGTTTTGATTATTACAGCCAACCGCCTTTGTATATTATTGGGCAAGTGCAATGTCAAGGAGTGCTGTTTTGGTAATGGTATAGTCGTTTTGATTGACAGGTTGTGTGTAAAGATTACAACTGTGCACGCGTAAAATTGAGTAGACAACTGCCGAATCTGCCATTTATAGCACGGCTGAAATGAAATATACCGGCATTTATAGCACGGTTTAGGTGCAGACCTTCAGGTTATTGAAACTTATATCATAAGCAAGAACAAATGAAAACCATTAGAGCTACGGTACAATATGCAATTATGGCCTTTTTCATATTTGGTGAGCATCATGCAGCAATATTCGGATATTAAAAAAAGTTGCACTTAAGTCCAATTTATTTTTAGCCAGGAAGTTGGGGTGGGGACATGTTCATGAAGTAAACCAAGGGGGAAAAAGTGTGGCCGGTGCGGGACTTAAACCCGGGACCCCTCGCTTACAGGGCAAGTGCTCTACCAACTGAGAAAACCAGGCCACCGGGTAAACAATAACACCACACTCATATCCCTTTTAACAGCCACCCCAGTTCTTCCAGATCCCCGTCCCGCATTCACCAATTTAACCCACATTCACCGAATTATCATTGTCAGTGAAATAAACCAAGGGTAAAAACTGCGGCTGGTACGGGACTCAAACTGAGGCCCCTCGCTTACAGGGAGAGAGAGTTCTCTACTGTAACCAACTGAGCTAACTCCCCCCACCCCCCTCACCCACCAACCCCCCTTGCCCCCATGGTATGTTTGCAATATATATATACTGGCACTCTATCGAAAAACTAAAAAATATGAGAACACGCTAGATATATATATAAATATATTATAACATATAAAGTATACTCACAAATAAAAGGCTCTTTAAGACTCTCCTGAATGTGTTGGGTTGGTGGGTGGGGCAAACTGCTTCCAATGTCAGGCTCTGATTGCACATAACAGACACATATTTAACGCATGCCATGTTATCATGTATGTGTTAGACCTGACACATGTTAATTGTTTTGTTATACCTAGATTTCCGTACACACTAGTAGGCCTAGATTGTTTACACTTTTATCGCGCCGTTTTATGACGTCATTAATGTGTTCCGTGAAGATAATATACTTATAGAAACAGCTGCTTCTTCTAATAATTCTGCGGCAAATCGTTCGCACACGTTTCAGGGGAAACTCAAAATTATTGATACGCTTTATATTAAGATATTATTAGTCCTACGCAAGGTGTATTAAGCGTCATGTATCAATTCACCGTTTGTCGTATAACCCACGTGTAAATCCGAAGAAAAACAACGAAATCTCAGCTCTATATATTAACACAAACTTCAATGAAAACGTATTAAAAGTTACCAATTACTGTCTTTAAATCGAAAATAATCAACAAAACATGTCAGCAACTTAATTTCAAGGACAACTAATGAGTATTATTAGACTAAATTTAGCACGAAGACGCATACGCAAAGACACGCGAAGACACAAAATAACTTTAATTGGCAATTTTGCATAAAATTTACACAATTAACAATTAAAACTATGACCGATTGCTAGTAAATAATATTATTGATATTTTAGTTGGAATATTTGTATTAATACTGCCATTCTCGCAAAGTAATAGGCCAATAACTGAAGGCTACACTTGTTGAAATATCGCAACATTTTGAAATATGGATCATGTTTGAAAGTGTATTGTACAGCCATACGAAAGTATATCGTAATAAAACTCACTGTAATCGAAAGGCCAATCTAACATGAATGATACAAACCTAATATCATCACAACATTCAAAGTAAAACCGGAATTATAAGCTTTCTAAAACACAACGTATGCGTGGACTTTCCGAAGTGCGTGTGGATCTCACGTGACACCCTATCATTTTGCAACGTACTGCATGCTTGGTGGTGGACCCTTTTACAGTTCAGTATGCATTCCTCTTTAATTGTACGATGACGGGACAGACTGTGGACCCTATGATGACGCCTACCTAAAGCCCATTGGGACGGTGGCGTTTGATGTTTGTCTATGATATTTCTTGCCGTGCCCTTAATGGTTTATTCTCTTGTTGCTCTGGCTTCTGCCAAGTCATTGAGTACCTTCATTGTGACTTTCTAGGCTATTGTTTTTTTTGTATTATATTTACATGAGCATATTTGTGTTTTACTTATATTGCCTATTGATGCTGCCTTGTTGGTTAGAGATAAGATCATGGCGGGGATTTAATTATTTACACTGTCCTGTTTTAATGGGATGACAGTAGGGTAAGTGTGAGGTTTGGTGCACCCTAGAACCGGTTTAAACCTCCAGTGACCTACTTTGCCACTGACCGTTTCAAGGCGGTAGCCCTATTGTCAACCCTTTTGTATTTGTGATGTCTTTGCATTTATTATTACTTTTGCCTTCTTGTTTGTCTGTTTGCGTGTTTGTTTCTGTGTTTTGTGATTGACTGTCCTACTTGAATGCTACTTTCCCTGTCCGATCTTTTTATATTTCTTTATATAATAGGATCAAGTTGCATGATATTATACTTTTCATATGAGAATAAAATTGAAATTGCCGCCCATGAGTGAATTATAACATATAATCCACGGAAAGATTAAACTGATTACTGTAGATATATATTCTTACACTGCCGTTCTTTTCGCTTTTTCTAAATACGTTTCATGACCACTGTTTCACCATGATGCAGACATTAACATGTCAATAACATTCTTATCACAAGCAAAAAAGAAAAGAAAATTCAACGAGAGTAACGTGTTGTTTACACATGTGCGCCTCGTTTGATTATGTAAATTAGGAGGTGTATATGTAATTTTCCCGCGTCGATGTGATTGGTCAACCCGATATGACGTCATTTTCCGGAAATCGATCGAGCACCAGTTTGTGTAATGCGTAGGTAAACTGCATACCTGTTAAACTCATATTTATTAACGGTTGTTATGCAAACGGAATATGGCATTGAAATGCTACTATAATAAGCTTTTCATTTAAAATAATTCAATTTTTCCATTTGGAGGTCTCTTTAACATATTTCATTTCATTTGTTTACAATATTATAATTCTGACAGTGTACATATAAAAGAATTGGAACCAAAGAAAGAATTTAAAGAGAAAATGACGTCATAACGGGTTGACCAATCACATCGACACGGAAAAATTACATACACATTACCTAATTTACATAATCACACGAGGCGCACATGTGTAAACAACACGTTACTCTCGTTGAATTTTCTTTTTTTTTTGCTTGTGATAAGAATGTTTCCGTGGATTATATGTAATAATTCACTTGTTGGTGGCAATTTCAATTTTATTCTCATATAAAAAAACTATAATATCATGTAACTTAATCCTATTGTATAAGTACGATATGAACCGTTTTATATTAGTAGTTGCATCATGGATATGCAGGTACCCTGGATTTGAAACTGCCTATACGCCTCTTGTTAATTTTCGATTTATCCGCCGAATGGCAAATAATCTGGTTCCCTGATTACTCTGCGGTAAACAACAGGGTACCAGGTGTGCGGTGGCCATTTTTGACGCGATCGATTATCCTGAAATATGGAATTAATAATATAACTTGGATTTTAACGTCGAAAATACACTCGATAGCTGTGTTGATTTTCTTTTTCTACAGTTTTCGGCTTGAATCGAGAATGTACATTTCTAGAAAATTAACTCCTCTTTCGTATACGGTACGATAGTCAAAATCATTATTCCTTCTTAATGCCATTATTGTGTAGATTTGGTTGATGTCCTTGGATTTCGTTTTTTTGTTCTCAAATTACGCGTTTAGAACATAAATTAGATAAGAAAAAGGTCGAATTAGCGATCACAATAAATGTATATTAAGTTGCAAAGACTAATGGATACACATAGTTTATCGGATATTTGGAGATTACACAATCCTGCAAAACGCCAATATACATGGCTTTCAATGACAGACCAACAATATTTTGCCGCCTTGATTATTTTCTAATTTCAGACGGTCTTGTTAAAAATGTTTCGCTCAGCCAACTAAAGACAGGTTTTAGTGACCCAATTCTCCAATTAATTACCTACACATGATTCTGGTATCTATGAAACAGCACAATTTATAAGTCACCCGATTCTCCAGTTAAGTAACTACATATGATTCTGGTAGTTGTGGAACAGCACACTTTATAAGTGACCCGATTCTGCATTTGAGTAACTACATATGATTCTGGTATTTGTGAAACAGCACCATTTATCAGTGACCCTATTCTCCAGTTAATTAACTACATATGATTCTGGTATTTATGTAACAGCACACTTTATAAGTGACCAATATAGTGCTTATGCATTTAAGTGAGATTTGATGCAGCCTAGAATCTGGTGTTGTGCGACTTCTACTTTTCGTGTTTGACTGTTTTACCTACTTTTAACTTCGAACTGTGGTCAGATAATCTTATTCATCTTTGACAAGGTATATACTATACATAAAACATTGTACTTTTCATGCACGCGCAATTATAACATCCGAATACAAATACTACCTAATAACAAATACTTTAATTGTTACCCGTTAACAAATGCAAATCCGCGCGAAGCTGTTGTAAACACTTCCTGTACTTGTATTTGATTAACTACACTGATAATCTGCAATGACAGAGGCGTACCGGATACCGGATAACCAGGATGTAAAATTGACATTAATCGCATAATAGAGTCATATTAGATAAGAGTTTGGAGACGTGAACAATTTAAAATGGAATTTAGAAACAAAATACGTGTAAGTAAAAAGTCAATATTACATGTATGATAAAGGGCGCATGCTGTATCACACCTTTATGCAAGATGCGCAAAAGTAGAGGTTTCAGATATGTAATATTCTTGCAAACCGGATAAGGCTGTCCACGTTTTACATGGGGGATGGAAAGTATTATCTTTATGGGTAAAGATAAAAGTCACGCGTGCACCAACATACAGTATGCAGGAAAACATGCGAAACTTTACTAGCTGGCGGCGTCAACGCACAACATGTCTCTGATATGGAAGAAAAATAATCTATCATGGGTATTCGGTTAAGATAGGGAATTCCAACCCTCGGTATAAGTGTTTTAATCGGAACCTCGGCAGAGCCTCGGTTCCGTTAAAAAACACTTATACCGAGGGTTGGAATTCCCTGTCTTCACCGGATACTCATGAACTATTCTTATAATCTTGCACTATATCATCATCAAAATCAATCGCGAAAGCAACATAAACATAGTATCATTATCAGGATCGTATTCATTATCAACGAAATCGCCTTTAAATAGTACACCAGTACCAATACACACCAGTACCAATACACACCACTACCAATACACACCACTACCAATGCACACCACTATCAATACTCACCACTACCAAAACGCAACATTACCACAACACACCACTACCAACACACACCACTACCAATACACACCGATACTTATACACACCACTACCAATACACACCACTACCAATACACACCACTACCAATACTAGTGCTTCTCTTAACCCTATCGCATTAGAAGAAGTAGCATTATAAGGAGTAATATTAAAAGTAGCAGTATTAGAAATAGTAATATTAGTAGTAGTAATATAAGAAGAAGCAGAAGTATTAGAAAAAGTAGTATTAGAAGTGGGAGTATTAGATGTAGTAATATTAGAAGAAGTAGTAGTATTAGAAGTAGTAGTAGTAGTAGTACTAGAAGTAGTAATATAAGAAGAAGTAGCAGTATTAGACGTAGTAGTATTAGAAGAAGTAATGTTAGAAGCAGTAGGAGTATTAGAAGTAATAGTAGGAGTATTAAAAGTAGTAATATAGAAGAAGTAGCAGTATTAGACGTATTAGTATTAGAAATAGTAATATAAGAAGCAGTAATATAAGAAGAAGTAGCTGTATTAGAAGTAGTAGTATTAGAAGTAGTAATGTTAGAAGCAGTAATATAAGAAGAAGTAGCAGTATTAGAAATAGTAGTTTTAGAAGTAGTTATATTAGAAACAGTAATATAAGAAGAAGTAGAAGTAGTACTATTAGAAGAAGTAGTAGTATTAGTAGTAGGAGTATTAGATGTAGTAATATTAGAAGTAGCAGACTAGAAGTAGAAGTATTAGAAGCAATAATATAAGAAGTAGTAATATAAGAAGAAGTAGCAATATTAGAAGTAGTAATATAAGAAGTAACAGTATTAGAAGTAGCAGTATTAGAAGAAGCAGTATTAGAAGTAGTAATATTAGAAGTAGTAATATAAGAAGAAGTAGCAATATTAAAAGCACTAGTATTAGAAGTAGTAGTATCAGAAGTAGTAGTATTAGAAGTAGTAATATTTGAAGTAGTAATATTAGAAGTAGTAATATAAGAAGAAGTAGCTGTATTTGAAGTAACAGTATTAGAAGTAGCAGTTTTAGAAGTAGTAGTATTAGAAGTAGTAATATTTGAAGTAGTAATAGAAGAAGAAGTAGCAGTATTATACGTAGTAGTATTATACGTAGTAATATTAGAAGAAGTACTATTAGAAATAGCAGTATTAGAAGTAGTAGTACTAAAAGTAGTAATATCAGAAGTAACAGTATGAGAATTAGCAGTATTAGAAGTAGCAGTATTAGAAGTGGTAATATTAGAAGTAGTAGTATTATAAGTAGTAATATTAGAAGTAGTAATATAAGAAGATGTAGCAGTATTACAAGTAGTAGTATAAGCAGTAGGAGTATTACAAGTAGTACTATTAGAAGTAGTTATATAAGAAAAGTGGCAGTATTAGAAGTAGTAGTATTAGAAGTAGAGAATTAGAAGTAGTAATATTAGAAGTAGTAATATAAGAAGAAGTGGCAGTGTTAGAAGTAGTAGTATCAGAAGTAGTATTAGAAGTAGTAATAATAGAAGAAGCAGTATTAGAAGTAGTAGTAGTATTAGAAGTAGTAGAATTAGAAGTAGTAATAATGGAAGTAGTAATATAAGAATTTGCAGTATTAGAAGTAATATTATTAGTAGTAGTAGTATTAGACGTATATTGTTAGAAGTAGAAGATGTACAAGTAGCAGTATTAGAAGTAGTAGTATTAGAAGTAGTAGTATTAGAAGTAGTAAATTTACAAGTAGTAGTATTAGAAGTAGTAGTATTAGAAGTAGTAATAATGGAAGTAGTAATATAAGAATAAGTAGCAGTATTAGAAGTAGTAGTAGTAGTAGTAGTAGTAGTAGTAGTAGTAGAAGTAGCAGTATTAAAAGTAGTAATTTTAGAAGCAGTAATATAAGAAGAATTAGCAATATTAAAAGTACTTGTATTATAAGTAGTAGTATTTGAAGTAGAAGTATTAGAAGCAGTAATATTAGAAGAACAAATATTAGAAGTAGCAGTAGTATAAGCAGTAGTATTAGAAGTAGTAATGTTAGCAGTAGTAGTATTATAATTAGTAATATTAGAAGTAGTTATATAAGAAAAAGTAGCAGTATTAGAAGTAGTAGTATTAGCAGTAGGAGTATGAGAAGTAGTAATATTAGAAGTAGTAATATAAAAAGAAGTAGCAGTATTAGAAGTAGTAGAAGTATAGTATTAGAGGTTACAGTATAAGAAGTAGTAGTATTAGAAGTAGTAATAATGGAAGTAGTAATATAAGAATAAGTAGCAGTATTAGAAGTAGTAGTATTAGAATTAGTAATATTAGAAGTAGTAATATAAGCAAAAGTAGCAGTATTAGAAGAAGTAGTATTAGCAGTAGGAGTATTAGAAGTAGTAATATTAGAAGTAGTAATATAAAAAGAAGTAGCAGTATTAGAAGTAGTAGAATTATAGTATTAGAGGTTACAGTAATATAAGAAGTACTATTAGAAGTAGCAATATAAGAAGAAGTGGCAGTATAAAAACTAGAGTATTGGAAGTAGTAGTATTAGAAGTAGTAATATTACAAGTAACAGTATTAGAAGTAGTAATATTAGAAGTATTAATATAAGAAGAAGTGGCAGTATTAGAAATAGTAGTATTAGAAGTAGTAGTATCAGAAGTAGTAGTATTAGAAGTAGCAGTATTAGTAGTAGCAGTATTATAATTAGTAATAAAGGAAGTAGTAATATAATAAGTAGCAGTATTAAAAGTAGTATTATTATTAGTAGTAGTATTTGAAGTAGTAGTGTTAGAAGTAGTAATAATTGAACTAGTAATATAAGATGAAGTAGCAGTATTAGAAGAAGTAATATTAGAAGTATTAGTATTAGAAGTAGTAGTATTAGAAGTAGCAGTATTAGTAGTAGCGGTATTATAATTAGTAATAAAGGAAGTACTAATATAATAAGTAGCAGTATTAAAAGTATTATTATTATTAGTAGTAGTATTCGAAGTAGTAGTGTTAGAAGTAATAATAATTGTACTAGTAATATAAGATGAAGTAGCAGTATTAGAAGTAGTAATATTAGAAGTAGTAGTATTAGAAGTAGTAGTAGTATTAGAAGTAGTATTATTACAAGTAGCAGTATTAGAAGTAGTAATAATAGAACTAGTAATATAAGAAGAAGTAACAGTATTAGAAGTAGTAGTATTAGAAGTAGCAGTATTAGAAGTATTAATATTAGTAGTAGTAATATAAGAATAAGTAGCAGTATTAAAAGTAGTAATATTAGAAGTAGTTGTATTAGAATCAATCCATACCTCCGCCCAACCGTTCAATCGTACATCAATATGTCTATCTTTCTGATCATCACACCCTCACGGTTAATTACATGCAACTGTTTATGTTAGTAGACCAGATACAATGATTAAAAGTAAGAAGAGGTAGGGAGTAGTGCGAAATGTGTGTTAACATAATATTGTGAAAAAGATAATATCCGGATAAACCCAAACTTCTCAATCTCAATAAAATGTTTTATTCGTCTGTAGATCCTTTTTTATGTCTTTATCTTTTTGTTCGTCTGTCTTTACTTACTGTCTATGCTTCTACCCGCAGGACAATAACACTTAATAAATTCACAGACTTTCTTGTATTTCTGTGAACGTCATTCAAAAAAGCATTCGTATTTGATAAAAGATATGCAATAATTCTTTCCATAGAAACTGTTGATATTAAGATCCGGTAAATATATGTTATTCATCTTTATCTTAACTATAGATTAACATGTTTGAAATATAATTCAGAAGCTTTCCCTCTTGTTAAACAGATTTCGACAGTTACAGACAAGCAGAAGCTATTGTCGATATCTATTGAAAAAAATATGTAAAAAAAACTGCTTTAAATTAAATATATAGATTATCCCTAAAATCCGCGTTATATGTAGGTCCTCGCCTCGTTGTACTGTAATCCACGTTATATGTAGGATTTCGTCTAGAAGTACCGTAATCCACGTTATACGTAGGTCTCTTCTTGTAGTACTGTAATCCACGTTATACATGGGTCTCTCCTTGTAGTACTGTAATCCACGTTATATGTATGTCCTCGTATTGTCATACATTTATGTGCTGTAATTCACGTTATATCTAGATCTTCGTCTTGTAATACTGTAATCCACATTATATGTAGGTCCTCGTCTTGTTGTACTGTTATCCACGTTATATGTAGGTCCTCGTCTTGTAGTAAAGTAATCCACGTTATTTGTAGGTCCACGTCTTGTAGTAATGTAATCCACGTTATAAGTAGGTCTCGTCTTGTAGTACTGTTATCCACGTTATATGTAGGTCCTCGTCTTGTAGTAGTGTAATTCAAGTTATATGTAGGTCCTCTTTTTGTAGTACTGTAATCCACGTTATATGTAGGTCCTCGTATTGTAGTACTGTAATCCAAGTTATATGTAGGCCCTCGTCATGTAGTACTGTAATCCACGTTATATTTAGGTCCTCGTCTTGTAGTACTGTAATACACGTTATATGTAGGTCCTCGTCTTGTTGTAATGTAATCAACATTATGTGTAGGTCCTCGTCTTGTAGTACTGTAATCCACGTTATATGATTGTATGTCCTCGTCTTGTTGAACTGTAATCAACATTATGTGTAGGTCCTCGCCTTGTAGTATTGTAATCCACGTTATATGTATGTCCTCGTCTTATTGTACTGTAATCAACATTATGTGTAGGTCCTCGCCTTGTAGTACAGTAATTTACGTTATATGTAGGTCCTCGTTTTCTAGTACTGTAAATATCAGTTATATGCAGGCCCTCGTCTTCTAGTACTGTAATCCACGTTATACGTAGGTCTCGTCTTGTAGTACTGTAATCCACGTTATATGTAGGTCCTCGTCTTGTAGTACTGTAATCCAAGTTATATGTATGTCCACGCCTTGTAGTACTGTAATCCACGTTATATGTAGGTCCTCGTCTTGTAGTACTGTAATTCACATTATATGTAGGTCCTCGTCTTGCAGTACTGTAATCCACGTTATTTGTAGGTCCTCGTCTTATAGTACTGTAATTCACGTCATATGTCGGTCCTCGTCTTGCAGTACTGTAATCCACGTTATATGTAGGTCATTGTCTTGTAGTAATGTAATACACGTTATATGTAGGCCCTCGTCTTCTAGTCAAGTAATCCACGTTATATGTAGGTCATTGTCTTGAAGTACTGTAATCCACGTTATATGTAGGTCATCTTCTTGTAATATTGTAATCCACGTTATATGTAGGTTCTCGTCTTGTAGTACTGTAATCCACGTTATATATAGGTCCTCGTCTTGTACTACTGTAATCCACGTTATATGTTGTTCATCTTCTGTAGTACTGTAATCCACGTTATATGTAGGTCATTGTCTTGTAGTACTGTGATCAACGTTATATGTAGGTCCTCGTCTTGAAGTACGTACTATAATCTACGTTATATGTAGGTCCTCGTCTTGTACTACTGTAATCCACTTTATATGTAGGTCCTCGTCATGTTGGACTGTAATACATGTTATATGTAGGTCCTCGTCTTGTAGGACTGTAATCCACGTACTATACTACACAATATATGTGCGTCCTCGTCTTATAGTACTGTAATCCTCGTAATATATAGGTCCTCGTCTTATTGTACTGTAATCCACGTTATATGAAGGTCTTCGTCTTGTAGTACCCTAATCCACGTTATATGTAGGTCCTCGTCTTGTAG
The DNA here is from genome assembly GCA_037043455.1 of Cyrtodaria siliqua. Taxonomy (NCBI): domain Eukaryota; kingdom Metazoa; phylum Mollusca; class Bivalvia; order Adapedonta; family Hiatellidae; genus Cyrtodaria; species Cyrtodaria siliqua. Next base: position 35,075 of record JAWPHD010013438.1, on the reverse strand, counting down.
TAGTGTAATCCAAGTTATGTGTAGGTCCTCGTCTTGTAGTACTGTAATTCACATTATATGTAGGTCCTCGTCTTGCAGTACTCTAATCCACGTTATGTGTAGGTCCTCGTCTTATAGTACTGTAATTCACGTTATATGTCGGTCCTCGTCTTGCAGTACTGTAATCCACGTTATATATGTAGGTCATTGTCTTGTAGTAGTGTACTACAGAATATATGTGCGTCCTCGTCTTATAGTACTGTTATCCACGTTATATGTTGATCCTCGTCTTGTAGTACTGTAATCCACGTTATATGTCTGTCCTCGTCTTGTAGTACTGTAATCCACGTTATATGTAGGCCCTCGTCTTGTATTACTGTAACCCACGTTAAATGTAGGGCCTCGTCTTGTAGTACTGTAATCCACGTTATATGTAGGGCTCGTCTTTTAGTACTGTATTCCATGTTATATATAGCTCCTGGTCTTGTAGTACTGTCATCCACGTTATATGTAGGTCCTCGTCTTGTAGTAATGTAATCCACGTTATATGTAGGTCCTCGTCTTGTAGTAATGTAATCCACGTTATATGTAGGCCCTCGTCTTGTAGTCCTGTAATCCACGTTATATGTAGCTCATCGTCTTGTAGTACTGTAATCCACGTTATTTGTTGGTTCTTGTCTTGTAGTACTGTTATTCACTTTATATGTAGGTCTTCGTCTTGTAGTACTGTAATTCACGTTATATGTAGGTCCTCGTCTTGCAATACTGTAATCCACGTTATGGATAGGTCCTCGTCTTGTAGTACTGTTATTCACGTTATATGTAGGTCAATTTCTTGTACTACTGTTTTCCACGTTATATGTAGGCCCTCGTCTTGTAGTACTGTAATCGACGTTATATGTAGGTCATTGTCTTGTAGTACTGTAATCCACGTTATATGTAGGTCCTCGTCTTGTAGTACTGTAATTCACGTTATAGGTATGTCCTCGTCTTGTCGTACTGTAATCCACGTTATATTTAGGTCATCGTCTTGTAGTTCTGTAATCCACGTTCTATGTAGGTCATTGTCTTGTAGTACTATAATCCAGGTTATATGTTTGCCTCGTCTGGTAGTACGTACTGTAATCCACGTTATATGTAGGTCCTCGTCGTGTAGTACTGTAATCCACGTTATATATAGGTCATCGTCTTGTAGTCTTGTAGTACTGTAGTCGACGTTATATGTAGGTCATAGTCTTGTAGTACTGTAATCCATGTTATATGTAGGTCCTCGTCTTTTAGTACTATAATCCACGTCATATGTCTGTCCTCGTCGTGTAGTACTGTAATCCACGTTATATGTAGGTCCTCGGCTTGTAGTACTGTAATTCACATTGAATGTAGGTCCTCGTCTTGCAGTACTGTAATCCACGTTATGTGTATGTTCTCGGCTTGTAGTACTATAATTCACATTATATGTAGGTCCTCGTCGTGTAGTACTGTAATCCACGTTATATGTAGGTCCTCGGCTTGTAGTACTGTAATTCACATTATATGTAGGTCCTCATCGTGTAGTACTGTAATCCACGTTATATGTAGGTCCTCGGCTTGTAGTACTGTAATTCACATTATATGTAGGTCCTCGTCTTGTAGTACTATAATCCACGTTATATGTCTGTCCTCGTCGTGTAGTACTGTAATCCACGTTATATGTAGGTCCTCGGTTTGTAGTACTGTAATTCACATTATATGTCGGTCCTTGTCTTGTAGTACTGTACTCCACGTTATATGTAGGTCCTCGTCTTGTAGTACTATAATCAACGTTATATGTCTGTCCTCGTCGTGTAGTACTGTAATCCACGTTATATGAAGGTCCTCGTTTTATAGTACTGTAACCCACGTTATATGTATGTCCTCGTATTGTCATACATGTATGTGCTGTAATTCACGTTATATCTAGATTTCGTCTTGTAATACTGTAATCCACGTTATATGTAGGTCCTCGTCTTGTTGTACTGTAATCCACGCTATATGTAGGTCCTCTTCTTGTAGTACTGTAATCCACATTATTTGTAGGTCCTTGTCTTGTAGTACTGTAATCCACGTTATATGTAGGTCTCGTCTTTTAGTACTGATATCCACGTTATATGTAGGTCCTCGTCTTGTAGTACTGTAATCCACGTTATATGTAGGCCCTCGTCGTGTAGTACTGTAATACACGTTATATGTAGGTCCTCGTCTTGTAGTACTGTAATCCACGTTATATGTAGGCCCTCGTCATGTAGTACTGTAATCCACGTTATATGTAGGTCCTCGTCTTGTAGTACTGTAATCCACGTTATATGTAGGCCCTCGTCATGTAGTACTGTAATCCACGTTATATTTAGGTCCTCGTCTTGTAGTACTGTAATCCAAGTTATACGTAGGTCTCGTCTTGTAGTACTGTAATCAACATTATGTGTAGGTCCTCGTCTTGTTGTACTGTAATCCACGTTATATGTAGGTCTTCGTCTTGTAGTACTGTAATCCACGTTATACGTAGGTCTCGTCTTGTAGTACTGTAATGCACGCTATATGTAGATCCTCGTCTTGTAGTTCTGTAATCAAATTTACATGTATGTCCTCGTCTTGTAGTACTGTAATCCACGTTATATGTAGGTCCTCGTCTTGTAGTACTGTAATCCAAGTTATGTGTAGGTCCTCGTCTTGTAGTACTGTAATTCACATTATATGTAGGTCCTCGTCTTGTAATACTGTGATATGTGGATGGGGATTATGAGTGAGGTGATATGTGATTACTAGTGATGAAATATGTGTGTTAGTAGGTCATATGTGAGTGGGGATTATGTTTTAGGTGATATATATCTGGTTGATGGTTATTATACGTTGGGTGATAGATGGCCCGGGATTATGAGTTGGGGTGATAAGTGGGGTGGCGAGTATGAGTGAGGTGATAGATGAGTCGGGATTATAAGTGGGGTGATGCGTGGGTATAGATTATGAGTGTGGTCGATAGATGCGTGGGGATTATGAGTGGGGTGATAGATGGGTGGTGATTGTGAGTGTGGTGATAGATAGGTCGGGATTATGAGTGTGGCGATAGATGGGTCGGTATTATAAATGGGGTAATACTTGGGTAGAGATTATGAGTGGGGTGATAGATGGGTTGGTATTATGAGTGGGGTGATAGATGGGTGGGGTTATGAGTGTGGTGATAGATGGGTCGGTATTATGAGTGTGGTGATAGATGGGTTGGGATTATAAGTGGGGTGATACGTGGGTAGAGATTATGAGTATGGTGACATGTGAGTGGGGATTATGTCTTGGCTGATAGATATCTGGTTGGTGGGGATTATCAGTGGGATGATAGATGAATGGAGAGTATGAGTAGGGGTGATAGATGAATGGAGAGTATGAGTAGGGGTGATAGATGGATGGAGAGTATGAGTGCGGTGATACGTGGGTGGAGATTTTGAGTGGGGATAATTTATGGTTAGGGATTATGAGTGGGGGTGATAGGTGCGTGAGGATTATGAGTAGGGGTGCTAGGTGTCTGTGGACTATGAGTAGGGTGATAGGTGGATGGGAATTATGAGTTGGAATGAAAGGTTTGTGTGGATTATGAGTGGAGTGATATGTGGGTGCGGATTATCAGTGGAGGTGATATGTGAGTGTGGGTTAAGAATGGGGGTGATAGGTATCTGGTTGTTGGGGATTACACATGTTATGATATGTGGGTGGGATTCTGAATGGGGGTGATATGTAGGTTGGGATTATGAGTGTGGGTGATAGGTTCGTGGGATTAATGGAGTGGGGACGATAGGTGGATAGTAATTAAGATTGGAGGTGATAGCTGGGTGAAAATTATGAGTGCGGGTGATAGGTGGGTGGGGATTTTGAGTAGGGGTTATATGTATGTAGTTGTTTAATTAATGGGATGCTAGGTGGGTGGGATTATGGATGGGGGTGATAGGTGGTGGCAATTAAGAGCGGAAGTGATAGGTGCGTGGGGATTATGAATTGGGGTGATAGATAGGTGGGGATTATGGGTGAGGGTGATAGGTGCGTGTGGTATTATGAGGAAATTAAATGATTATGAGTGGAGGGGATTTGTGTGTGGGGGTTAAGAGTAGGAGTGAAAGGTCTCTGGATGGTGGGGATTATGAGTGGGATGATAGGTGGGTGGGATTATGAGTGGGTGTGATAAGTGCGTGGGGTTTATAAGTGGGGGTGATAAGTATGTGGCAATTATGAGTTGGAGTGTTAGGTGGATGGGGTTTATAAGTGGGATTGATAGGAGTACGGAGATAATGAGTGGTGTGATAGGTAGGTGGGGATTATGAGAGCGTGCGTGCGTGCGTGCTTGCCTACGTACGTACGACCGCGCATATTGACGATGCCGATGCCCGAGGATGTAAATACTGATCGTTTTGTGGATAGTTGTGTCCTTTTATAATATGAACTTAGAGGATAAACTGTTTCGTTTGAATGATGTTTTACGCCATTTTAGCACATGTTAGGCCATATATGACTGTAGATTTGTTTTGTGTAGCGGCAGACCAAATCATTTTTTCTGAGTAAAACCAATACCATTTACCTCCCGCTATCCGTAAGAACTTGACACGTGGGATTCGAATTCGCAGCGGTGAGAGGCGTGAACGTTTTAGACGTATTGTAATGACTATCCCGGCAGTGTATGCATTCAATCAGGAGATATTTTTAATATATAATGAAAGGAAAAAGGAAAAAAAAATTGCCTATACTACACTATTATATACACCTATATTCCAGATATATCTCAACGTGTTATGTACAAAAAAGGGCTACAACTAATTACAGAAAGGACAACTCTGTCATGTAGTAGACATTTTAATCAAAGTATTCTTTGTTACACGAAAGTCATAAATGTTGACGTTTCGCTTGAAAAAGTCAAGCCATTTCAGTATTGTGTTTAATGTTAAGATTTAACGTTTAAAGCCGAAGTTTGCTCACCTGCTTGACCATTGGTGTGTTCGGTGCTGTTTAAAACCTTCTTTCCGAAAGGAGAGGCATAATGTCGCCCTGTTCCATTCGATTAGAGAAAAATTTGAAACGGGAAATACCTGTCCGTTATTTTTTTATTATAGCATTTTTGACCATCCGCATTTACTTCGTCGATATAATGATGAAGTTTCTCTCTTTGTTTATTTATTAATTAGTTGTTTTTCTGCCGTTCTGTATATCTTGGATAGAAGGTGCGTCTGTTTCAGCCAATAAGAAACGATACCAACATCTCGGTAAAATTGCTGCCGCATCAAACCTTTTTCAGAAGAACAGTTCTAGACAATTGTCTTGAAAACAAGTAAGCGTCGCAGTATGATCGAGACTACATTCGCAAAAGAATGTCAGACTGACTGAGTAAGACCTATGAAATCGTGTGTTTCGATGTTGCTTCATGGTACTGCTTTGTGTTATTAAGACATAATGATCTACAACCATATCTGACTATTTTGATCGACATCATCTATCTGTTGATATAAAACATATTCCAGAAAAATAAAACGACAAATAACCGAAACAAGCGCATTGTTTTAATATCTAAAAACAGCAACCACGTAATTTGTCAGTCTACAAAATAACAACAGATAGAGAGAGTCTCTAGGTACTGCTATTCAATAACATATAGACAACTACATACTGGAATGAGCTATTACAGATATTCATTTCTTCCTGTTTTTGTTTTGGCTGCTCATGACATAAATAAGTTAAAGTATAATGTCAGCAGCATCAAGTCAGAATGATAAAAACAACATGCTTCGTGAAGGTTTATTATATCAAGGTGCAGGGTCCGGTCCGTCGTCCGTCCGCAGTCTGTCAGTCTTGTTTTGTAGCGACTACCTATCTAAAACTTTTGGGTGTTTTTTTTTTAAAACTTTATATTATCGATGTTACATGTACGAAGGGTAAAATATATATGATATTTTGAGCATCGATTTCTGGCTTATATACCGACTTTTTGGCCATTCGTCGAATTGAAACAACTTCACCCGTGACTTATTCATATTCATGTGTTAGTATCAGTTTAAATATAGCGTCTGTACCTTTAAGCTAACCAGTAGACCTTAATGCCTACTGACTGTTCCAAGTCGATAACCCTGTCTTAACCACTCGTTGTGTTGGGTATTGTCCGTTTCATTGTACATTTAATTTGCTCTTTGTTTCTTGGTGCAGTGCGGATCTACGGTGCCATTGCGTTTGGTTGCTGTGATTTTTATAGGACCATTTTTCTCATTTTATTAACATCCAGGCCCTGAAAAAACATGGTCTAGTGGTGGTAGGGACATGGGGCCAGGTTCCCTAGGGACATGGGACCAGGGACACTTTGATATTAAAAAAAACTATTTAATACAAATCAGCTCAGATTTCATTTTTTTTCAGATAATTAATTTGTAAAAGCTATACGTCCCCTATTCCGCACCCAACCCATGTGATACAAATACTGAATCCGCGCATTCCTGCCTAAATCCAATTTTATTCGAAATGTCTTTAAAGTACTGTAAAGTAAATGTGCTATTTTCTTTTGACTAAATCGATTCCATTCATCACAACTAGCAATCAATTAATAGCCAATATACATTCATGCATATCAGGTTACAATGGGGGTATTTTTTAAAAACGTATAATAATATTTTAGATTTGTTTGAAAGCGGAAGTTACCGTGATTATTACGATCTATTAGAGGGCGAATTCGGATGACAAACGGAGGATATTTGCTGAGCTAATTTCTTTTCGGTTAAAGCATACTTGCACTAGTTTCTTTGAGAATATGTGGTAAATAAGTATTTACGCTTTTGTTAAACCTTTTATAAAAGTAACTTTTACTGAACCCATTTCATAACGTGTATTCTCAAAAATAACCACAGGAAGAATGTATTCGAGGATTCAGGTCAGTCAAACTTCTAATGTGTTTATTTAACAAATTAATAAATAGCCTCCGTGATCGGTATAGTAAAGACACTGCGTCTTAAACTTTCTCAACTTTCACCGCTGCGGGTTCGAATCCCACTGGGAGCTCGACTTGTCAAGTGAGAAAGTATCAATTCTTACGGATGGCGGGAATTATACAGTACCTGTTCTGTTCTGTTCTGTTCTGGACAGTACTGTTTCTGCCCAGGAAAAATGTGGTGATCTGCCTTTACCACAAAAGTCGACCGTCATATATTGTTAAACATGTGCCAAACATGACGTAAAACACTATGCACCAACCACACAAACACATTAATACATTTTTAAATCATAACATGTATTGAATATACTATTGCTTTGGACTGTTGGTTAACGAACAAAGTTCTTAAAATTAATGGAGAAAATTTGATTGTTTGATATACTAGTAATATAACATGCTTTATGCTTTATGCATTAAAGGGACTAGAGGCGATCTGGAAGAGTAATTGGTGACAATACAAAAACAAGAGAAAATACCACATAATGTACTTCAGTTTCATATGAAATGTGCACCTGCAGTAAATAAGCCGCATATTAAGCTCGGTTGAATTATTATTTATAGGGATAAAGAAACGCAGGGTAAACTTTGAAGATGATTCTAGGTAAGATGTCGAGTATAATTTCAATATTTTTAAGTAAGAATGAAGATTAATGCATGAAGAACAAACTTAAAAAATAATGATTTGTGTCTGGTAAGTGATTTAGGAGTAATTGAAGGGAATTGAAGGGGACCCTCTATAATCTGAAATCGAAATGGACTGATTGTGGGAACTGGCTCGTCAATACCGGGTATGTCCCCCGTTCGCTCCCTTCAATTACCTGAATTTGAAGCACATTATTATGTTTTTTAGACCTATTTGGACAGACGACTATTTTCTTTCCATATCGACTCCAGTACCTTTTAGATAATACGTACAACACATAAATATTCCCTAATAAGGTGTTCTAGGTAAAGATATGCAGTGATCAAATATGTGCACGTGGCAGATACTTGCACGGTAGTTAAAGCACTACTATTATGGGGCAATTAACAGGCCAAAGATAAAAAAGTGAAAAAAAGTGGTACTACTTCTGATAAGTTAGGTACAAAACATATACTGTATTGCAACTCTCATTTTTACCCGTCTGTTTAGCTGGATTGCCTTGGAAATCAGTCTTCTTATGATTTGGTGTGATGTCCGTCCGTCCGTCCGTTCGTTTTTCCGTCTACGTGTCTTGACGTTTTGGTTAATTATTTTATTTTCCCTTAGTTCTCAAACCAGAAAGTTTTGCAACTTGGAACTCATATTCATTCAATTTAATCATAACACAACGTTATATGAAAAGCCCTATATGTCATGACTTCACCTCATTCGATTTTTATATCTATATTTACCTGAATTATTTCCGTTTTTGGCATAAATAGTTCAGTTAAATTTTGAATGTAGTCATATTTAAAACAAAAAAACAAAAAACAATAATTAACAGAAAACTTTGAAACTTGGCACACACGTTCAACATCATAACACAACAATATGTGACAAGCACCACAACTCTTTTAAGCATGGTACTAACATTATCCCCCTTTTTTTAACTTATATTGTTGATTAACATGTTGAATATCCATTCATATTCCAAAAACCTATTGAGAGAACAATTTGAAACTTGGCATACATGTTCATCATCTGTGTTACAAGCACCATAACTCTGTCATACAGTTTACAAAAATTATCCCCGTTCACGTCTTAGATGTATGAGGTAAAAGCGCACGAAAGGAAGCCTATGTAGTATCTGTGGTCGATGAGGTCAATGTCACTTTACGTTAAATATACACAATTTTTTATTAGTGAAAATTTAGCTTTAACATGATAAGATCCATTGTCGACTGATATTCTTCTATATACAAACGATTCCATTCTACGGTCTCACACCTTTATTATCCCCCCTGAAAGCTCGCGGACATAGTGGCAAAAAGAAAATAGAAAATAATTCTATATATTTTCCATTTTAGGCAATTTTTAATTAAAAAAAAAAGTTATTTCTTTGCTTTAGAATACATCTGCTGTGTAAATGACATATGCTACAGAAATTCCCATGTTGATATGAGGTTTCATTCAAATTTCAGAAGTGTTTGACCGAAGCACCACATGTTCAGCTAGAGAGTGTATGACTTTCGTATGTTTCTTAAGGCCGGTCATATACACATGAGATGAAATCAACCTGGTTAATATTTGTTAGTTGTTTTTATAAATTGCAGATATTGGATCAATGAAGGTTTCAAGCATATAGACATGTTGTAAATTGAGTGTATCTCTATATAGATATAAAAATATATATGCCACGAACACAAACGTTATAGTGGGACCCTATAGGACATTTAATTTTAGTCTGAGACGTTACTCAGTACATTTAAAAACGCAACATTTTTTATGTTCGATTAATTTAGTCCGCTGGTTTATTGTTCAAACAAAGATTGTATTTGTTAGTACGATTGTATTTGTTAGTATATGTTGGAGACGATAAGTGTGTATGTAGCATTAGTACATGACCCTCAACATTTGCCTTATAGGCCAGACAATTGTTCGACGCAGATACACAAACTGATATGATTGAGTACCTGTATGAATTGCATTTCTTTGTGAAAAGAATATTGTCTCGACCTACCAGGGTATTCATTTCTAAAAAAATTCAAATAAGTTCAACTGCGGTTAAGGATTTTATCGTAGCTATAGCTATCGTTTAAATAATCACCCGACCCTCTGCTTCGCAAAAGTGTGTGTTACATGATATAATTATTCAGTTGTTTTCTTGTTTGAAATAGTTTAACAAGTGCTTAAAGAGACCGGAGATGATCAAGAAAAGTGATTGGTGTCAATCCAAATATAAATAAAAACCTTTACAATGTGCTTCAGTTTCATATGAAATGTGCATATGCATTAAATAAAAATAAGTATAAAATTCGAACAGAAAATGCAGCTATCACAGAACACAGTAAACCCCAAAACACACAAAAAGGCAAACATGAATGGCAATGTTAATAAGGAATAAAGGCATTTGACGTCACAAACACAAAAAGGGTTGACAATAGGGCTACCTCCTTGGAACGGTTGGTGGCATAAAAAGGCCGTTGGGGGTTTAAACCATGTTGTAGGACAGGGTAAATAAAGAAATCCCCACCATGAACTATTCTCTAACCAACAAGGCAGCATTAATAAGCAATATATTAAGTAAAACAAAGAGATGTCCGTGTATATATAAATACAAAAGAAAATAGCATAGAAAGCCATAAAGAAGGTTCTCAATGACTTGGCAGAAGGCAGAGCAACAGGAGAATAAACCATTGGGGGCACGACAAGACAATATTGTAGACCAAAATCAAACGTCACCGACCTTTTGGGATTTAGGTAGACGTCATCATATGGTCCACAGCCTGTCCGGTCATCGCACAATTATTGTTAATGAAAATGTTCGGTCTGGAAAGCTGAAGACTCGGCTTTGTTTTGTTGCTAAATAATCAATACTAATCTAACTGAATATACTGTTACTAACAGTTGTACATATATTTCAAATACAGTGTACTTCTATCACAAAGCATGCATTTATAAGAGCCTTAAAGTATCAAATATATAAATGTATACAACAAAACTTGCCGAGTCGTCTATTTTACTAGACCAAACTATTTCATTAACAATAATTAAATCGTACGAATAGTAGGTTAGTTCATATGCACATTGTCTATGATCTAATTCAGCTTAGAATATTATTCCTATGAAATTTCAATTCATATGAAGCCAAAATATGTACAGAAAATTAATAACTCATGTCAAATGTGTATTTAAAAAAAAATCCACAAATTACCAAAAAAACAATGAAATTTCCCAAAAATTACCTTTCCTGTCAAAATTAAGATTGGTATCCACATTTGTCGAACTCACCACACCTAAATTACATGTAAACGCCAATATACAGCTTTTGCTCAAAAATATATCTAACCTTCACATTTTCCAAAAATGTGCTTGTAGTTTTATACTTATAATTCTTGAGCATATCTTGAAAACTAATATTGAAACAATGATAGGGGCAATACGAACAATTGCGTTTAAGAACCATAACTTCATTCTCAGTCTAATTAGAGCCTTCTGTATGTTTATACCTATAATTCTTGTCCGGACCATAGTTTGACGATTACTACTTATGTTACCTGAATGAAGGCATTGACCAACATTGCAGCGTATAAATGCAATAACTGTATCTTCATTTAAAATATAGTTATTGCCCTTTGTAATTTTACACTTATAAATCCTGTCCGGAGTTTAACTTGAAAACTACTTATGGGACTGGAATGAAACTTCACATAAATGGCAATGGCAATGAGAGTAAGTGCATAGCACAAGCAATACAAGAATTACCCCTCTTTGTAAAATTACATTTATAACATGACATGCGTTTCACAAATCTGTCGTCTGGACTGTAATGAATTTAAATGTTTCTTTTAATTGATATGCCGCAGTATGATATGCCACAGTATGTTATTGATATGCCGCAGAATTTTATTGATATGCCGCAGTATTTATTGATATGCGGCAGTATGATATTGATATGCCACAGTATGATATTGATATGCCGCAGTATTTATTGATATGCCGCAGTATGTTATTGATATGCCGCAGTATGTTATTGATATGCCACAGTATGTTATTGATATGCCGCAGTATGTTATTAATATGCCGCAATATGTTATTGATATGCCGCAGTATTTATTGATATGCCGCAGTATGTTATTGATATGCCGCAGTATGTTATTGATATGCGCAGTATGATATTGATTTTTATCTACCCAAGCCTTAAAAGTTATGCACAACACAATTCTGTAATCTAGTGTATAAGTGTACATGCATGCGTTGTCGCGGCTTTTGTTAATAAGTAGACCAATTTGGCACATTATACAAAGTATTATTCGTTTTATTAAAATAGATAAGGTCACTTACTTTTAAATGTTCATACAATTTCGTTAAATTGGTTACATTCTGCTTTTAACTAAGAATTAACAGTGTATGTATATGTATTCAGTTAATCCAAATAATGCATTCTTAACCGCAACGTCGCAATACGTATCTTCATGACGCCACGTTGACACAGAGTCAATTCGTTGAAGGTAACTGTGCTTAAATAATTAAAATTAAAAAAAATAATTTTCGCAGTACGCAAGAATTTTTATAAATAGTAAGTTATGTGTTTGTCTGAATTACAAGCAATGTGTTTGTCTAAATTGCATGCAATGTGTTTATCTCAATTACATGCAGATTGTTTGTCTCAATTACATGCAATGTGTTTGTCTAAAATACATGAAGTGTGTTTGTCTCAATTACAGGTAATGTGTTTGTCTCAATTACTTGCAATGTGTTTGTCTCAATTACATATAATGTGTTTGTCTCAATTACATGTAGTATGTTTGTTTCAATTACATAAAGTGTGTTTGTCTCAATTACATGCAATGCATAGATACTTTATTTCAAATTTCCATTAGGCTATAAAGCCTGTGAGGATACAAGTTTGAACAAGTTTATTATCAAAATTCCATTAGGCAAATAGCCCATGAGGATATACATTTTGTTTTACAACACATGACTGACAGTCAAAATATACAATATTCACAACTAATTAATTTTAAAAATGCACTATTTGTTATGATAACATCATATATATTTTTTTTTTAATAATAATTCCTTTCATTTGTGTGGAGAAGGCTTTTAGCCATTACAGTTGTACACAATATACAGGTCAGATTTGCTTAATTTAAAACATGTAGCTACTACCAACAGACAAGTTTGTGAATTAATTCAATTATTTGCAAACAAACATTCATTTCGTTTATTAAAAGATTTGTAAACAAAAATAGCCACGTTTCTAATTTCTTTTTGACATTCTGTGTTAATTAACAAAATAAGTTTCTGCATATTTGGCCTATCCCAATAATATTTTTTGATATATTGTTTTCTGAACTCCGAGTATATAGGACATTCTAACATAAAATGAAACTCGTCTTCTAGGATATTACAAAATTTACATTTTCTCTCATTTACCGGAATTCTATTAGGTTTATTCCAACGTCCTGCTTCTATTTCTAGTCTGTGCGAGGATACTCTTAATTTGGTCATGGCAATTCTAAATTTTGATATAATACAAATATTAAGATAAGGTTGAAACTTGAAAACACATATACAGTTATAAAAGCGTGCTCTACTTGAATCAGCTAGTCTACTATTCCAATTTTGGCTAAAGTTGTCATGTAATCTCTGTTTAACAACATACAGAAACAATTTAGGATTACCCACCGTTTGGGCTAACCACGCATCATTGAAACCCATAATGCCTAATATATCTCTAATTAAAGATGCCCAATTTTTTATGTTGGGTTGAGCATTTATATCATTTAACATCAAAACATATATTTGTTTTACATATTTATTTTCATTACTTTGTAATATCTTAACCCAGTATTTTATAATATTAAAATGACGATGACATAACATAGACTTTCTACCCAGCTCTCCATATATAAAATCGTTTTGTGTTGACTTCTTTACTCCCAATAACCTTTTACAAAATTGCATATGTACTCTTTCAATGGCATTCGCCTGTAGAAACCCCCAAACTTCAGATCCATAGTTCAAAATGGGTGTTATCAGCTTATCAAACAAATCTAGCCTATGTTCAACCGATAACGCCGTAAATTTGTAAAGACATTTATTCATTTTAAAAATTGCTTTCAAAGCTTGGCCTGCAAGTGTTGCCTGAGCATCAGAAAAAGAGCCACCAGTTGTAAATACAATACCTAGATAACTAAAACTGTTTACTATATCTAATGCATTTTCTTTATAATAAAAGATTAGACCTCTCGGTAATGAACCACCTTTTTTGAATACCATTATCTTTGTTTTTGAACCATTAACAACAAGTTTCCATCTATCACAGTATTCTGAAAGTAAGTTTAAGCTATTTTGTAACTCTTCACTACTATTTGCAAAAATAACAATATCATCAGCATATAATATAAGAAATACTTTAAACATGTTAACATCAATACCTTCAATACCATTATTCATAAATGTTTCTTCAATATCATTCAAAAACATTGAGAATAAGAAAGGAGACAAACATTCCCCTTGTCTAACCCCTAGCATACAACTGTACTCTTCACTCAACAAATTACAATACTTAACTCTTGATTTCACAGATTGGTACATAGAATGAATAATATTAAACATTTTACCCCGAATTCCCAGTTTAATCATTTTAAACCATAGGTTTTCTCGAACTACATAATCAAAAGCTTTTGTAAAATCAACAAACGCACAATAAAGTTTTTTACCTGTATTTATAAAATGAGAGATTAATCCATGTAAGACAAACACATTATCCACTGTACCCATGTTTGACCTAAAACCAGCTTGCGCTTCAATGTATACACCATAATTTTCAGCCCAGCTTGTGAGTCTGTTATTCAAAATTCTTGAAAACAATTTACCCAAAGTACTTAATAAGGTAATACCACGATAATTGTCTACATTGTTAATGCTTCCCTTTTTGTGTAAAGGTATAACATGACCCTCTGACCAGCTGTCAGGAAAATATCCTAATTCGAATATTTTATTGAACAATTCACGTAATACCGGAGATAAAATATGCTTACCATGTATAAAAAATTCATTTAAAAATAGGTCCGGTCCTCCTGATCGGTTTGACTTAAGTTGGTTTATTCCTTTAATAATTTCTTGTTCAGTAATCTCAATATTTAATTCATTAAATATAATGTTAAATTCATCATTTTCATATCTATCAATAAAATATAATACATCTTCATCAGGTGTAAAGAATTGACTCTCTGGGTTATTAACAGCTTTAAAATATTGCTCAAAAGCACTAATCTGAATGTTGGGTTGCTTTATTCCAGCACACCTTTTTAGCATATTCCAGTACATCTTAGCATTTCTATGTTTAGCCTGTATTAGTTTGTTTGTTTCAATTTTATCATACTCGTATCTACATTTACGTATAAGTGACTTGTATTTTGATCTAGCATTTACCATATCTACTCTGTTAACATCGCTCTTGTCTAACCGATATTTATTCAGCATATATACAAAATTCGATTTACTATTAACGCATTCATCCGTATACCAAGGACTCTCTAACGTTGTATCTTTAGATGAATAGTTTTCAGAAGAAATAACCTTATTTTTAAATAAAGGAGAGACAACTTCATCAATAATGTTAGAAAATCCTTCAATACAAGTATTAACATCGTCACTATTTGAACATTCATTTACAGATTGATTAAACCTATACAACTTTTGTGTGATATCAAGGGATGAAAGTTTCTCAACGTAATCATATCTCTTCTCGTTTTTCCATGCACACTTATACGTTACTCTCTTATCATTACAATTTATATTCTCACTTATGCTAACTGGTTTGTAAAATTCAAAAGAAAACGATATAAGACAATGATCACTTAAAATATTGGGTTCAAGAACATTAAACGTCGATGCACTTTGGAAAATATGGTCGGTACTTATAACATAATCAACTAAACTACTTCCACGATTACCAACAAAGGTATTACTTCCAATACCTTTGTCATTCCCCACTCGCCCGTTCAAAATACGTAAACCAGTCTGTTTACATAAATCTAACAGACAATGCCCATTACCGTTTATTCTACCGTTATCCTGCGAAAATCGTTTAAGTTCATCATCACATGTGTACTCATCGGGTAATAACTGCATATGTATATCGCTATCATCAATAACGTAATCGGCCAATCCAGCAGTTCGGCTATTCATATCACCGCATAAAACAAAATTTAAACCTTTTTCATATCTTACATTTACAGATGTAATAAAATCAATAATTCTATCAAAAATATTCGTTTCAATCAACGCTTGTCTACTACTGCTCTCTGGAACGACATAACACAAGCATACAAATAAATCATTTTGCAAAGACAATTTGTTACCATCAATCTTAATGCATATAATATCATCATAGCTTTGAAAAATAAGAGATTCATCTGTCACATATTCGTTTCTGAGATACACAATAATGCCACCTGAGTTTCGTTTACTCGATTTTTTATTTTCGGTTCTATTCAAAACAAAGTATCCAAAATTATCAACATATAGGTCCGAAAATTCATTTGTCCACGTTTCTGTAAATAAAACAATATCATGATTATCAAAAACAGCTTTTAATTCATTCGTTTTTAATTTGTTTACTCTTTTTGTCACTAAACCCTGTATATTCAATAAGGCACATCGTAAGTGAGCCTTCTCCGCGTTCGTCTATGAACTGTCATTTATCGGGGTCGCACTCTCCGAGTTATTTATAGTATCTGGAACAATTGTACCATGATTGTCTCGATCGCGCGAGCTGACATCGGCTAGAGTAATTATAGATTCCCGGGGATCTCCATCTTTATCACGTGTAGCACCTGTACTAAACCGAAGGTATGGCATAGCTGACTGCGTCCGCCTTGTTGATCTTGAAGTGACCTTGTTTAATGCACGGGATGCATGTGAACGCCCTCTTTCAGGTGATAATTGTTCGCTATTGTTGCGTGTAAAATCAATACACTGTTGTGTACTCTGTTCTGAGGTCAGGTTAATAGGGTCACTGGATGTAAACAAGGATCGTTGTGGTGGTTGTACAGTAGATTCTTGGACCTGCTCTGCTTGTCGCGATTCATTTTCAGATGACAAAATGTCTTCAACTGAGTGCCTGGATTGCGATACCTGCAATACTACCGGGATTTCTGTGTTGATATGCACTGAGGCCGTCTCCATGTTTTCTGTGTTGTGTCCATGCGTTGCGTTTCGAACACTCCTGTCATGCATATAAGCAAATGTGTCCTGTGATTCGACCGTAGGGGCAATGTTTTCTCTGTAGTGGGCTATGTTCCCATCACGGTGTGGGGTAACATGCTGAAACTCAGACAAGCGATTTCCCCTAATATACCTGCTCCACTCAGGTAGTTCATCGTGCACCAATCTTCCGTCAACAATCAATTTTGCAGGATACATGATTTGAACTTTTGATCTTGGATTCTGAATCTTGAACTGTTTGTATTTAGGCCACAATATTTTTCTAGCATCTTGTATTTCTTTCGGCATGTCATAATCCACAGAGAATGGGGTGTTTTTCAATTTATAAACCTTACTCATAATACTTTCGACGTCGCAAAAGTCTCGAAAATTCACAATAATAGGACGCTTTAAATGATTTCTGTTGGGGGAACGCATGCCCAATCTGTGTGCTCTAGTAATGTACATATCGCTTGATGTCAATTCCAGTCTATCTTCCAGAAAATCTCTGATCTTAAATAAGCAGTTTTCTCCATAACTTTCGATAAAACCCCAAAAAATCAGATTATTTCTTCTGGATCTTGCTTCCAGGTCGATTGACTTATATGCCAGAGTTTTCATAATATCAGTTTGTGTATTGACTACCTGGATCACGTGACCAACTTTGTCCGTCATTTTAACCAGTGATTGCTGGAAGTTAAGCATACCTTTACTACAGGTGACTTGTTCCTCTCTGATAAATCTCAGCTCGTCGAATAACATCAGCATTTTATTGTCCATTGAACTTTCCATGAAATTATGTCTCACATTTATCTCGCGCCCTATTGTCCGTGTATTGTTCTGTCCCGCCATTTCACCTTCACTAAACAATTCGAAACGGTTCTTTGTTTGAATGCCGGAAAACGAGTTTTCCATCTTTTCTGTAACTCAGATATCCACACAAACACAGACAAGTGAATAATCACATTTTCAAGTCACTATACGTATTATTTTAAAAGCTATAACTTGTAGAAAAACTTTGAAAATGGAATTTTAAAACACGACCGCTAAAATATACGTCTCGCTGTCAGCCATATTTAATTGATGTATAGTCACGGGTATGGATATGTATGGGAGAATCCAGCAAGTGATACAAATACAAAGTATAATACGGTAACAGTGCAGTAATTGGTACACACATAAATGATATGAACAATTATCAAAATATAATACAACGATTACCAGCTGTTATGCAACCATGCGTAATGAGAAGGTGTTAACATCTATTCAAAGATATTGCACTAGTGATTTGAGAAATACAATCATATTCTTTATAGCAGTTCACTCAATTTATTTAATTGAAGAGCTTTATAAAATAAAAATACATAATCGACGAAAACTGGCCTAATTCGTTGAGTTAGTTCTATAATTGTAATCGTGTTAGGTAATTTCAAAAAAGTTACAAAATAAGAATCACCTTCTACCGGTAGTTCACGCAATGTTCACACATTTATATACAAACAGCACGGGAAAATAGTGAATCAATGTGGTATAACTAATGACCATGTCACATTTGACCATTTGTATTAAAACAATTATTGTGTTGGTGCATTTGCATATAGGCTCTCATTTCTTAGTTTGAAAGCCTTGAAAATAAATTAACTTAGTTTATGATTACATCGTTTTTTTTCCGATGTTATCAATTCAATAAATTTAAACGTGTTCGGTCTGTTACAGTAATATCTAGCTATAAGTTGTTTTCTTAATTCGTCATAAAGACTACATTCTAATACAAAGTTGTATTCATCTTCAAATATATTGCAAACTCTACACTTTCTCTCTTGCAAAAGGGTTCTATTTGGTTTTGTCCATCTACCAACCTCGATCTCAAGTCTATGCGAGTCCTATAATTTTGCTAAAGCGTTACACAATTTATATATATTTATGTTATTGATATATGGTTGTAAATTAAAATTAGCTATGTTTCTGTAGAAAATTGCTCTACTAGAATTTTGTAATCGTTCATGCCAATGCAATGTGTTTGTCTCAATTACATGCAATGTGTTTGCCTATTACATACCCTGTGCTTGTCTCAATTACATGCAATGTGTTCGTTTCGATTACATGCAATGTGTTTGTCTCAATTACATATACTGTGCTTGTCTCAATTACATGCAATGTGTTCGTTTCGATTACATGCAATGTGTTTGTCTCAATTACATATACTGTGTTTGTCTCAATTGCATACACTGTCTCGAGTTGAGGACTTTAATATTCGTAATCTTTGTATAACTAAAAAGTTACTCAATCAGGGTTACCGTTGCCATTAACTTCGTAAAACCTTTGCACGATTGTATTATCGTAACCCTGATCTTCTTTCCAAATATAAAAATAATTTAAGGACTCTTCTGCGACAAGGACTATCACAACCTGACTTCTATGGTGATGTGATTTATAAACTTCGTAAGATTCTTGGTCATGATCAGTTTCATACTATCTTTGTTAAACTTGTTAAAAACTTTATCAAAAGAGGATATGACCCTATCATTTTGCAACGTACTGCATGCTTGGTGGTGGACCCTTTTACAGTTCGCCACTATGCTTTCCTCTTTAATTGTACGATGACCGGACAGGCTGTGGAGCCTATGATGACGCCTACCTAAAGCCCATTGGGACGGTGGCGTTTGGTGTTTGTCTATGATCTTTCTTGTCGTGCCCTTCATGGTTTATTCTTTTACTGCTCTGGCTTCTGCCAAGTCATTGAGTACCTTCGTTGTGGCTTTCTAGGCTATTGTTTTTTTGTATTATATTTACACGAGCATGTTTGTGTTTTACTTATATTGCCTATTGAAGCTGCCTCGTTGGTTAGAGATTAGATCATGGCGGGGATTTCTTTATTTACACTGTCCTGTTTTAATGGGATGACAGTAGGGTAGGTGTGAGGTTTGGTGAGCCCTAGCACCGGTTTAAACCCCCAGTGACCTACTTTGCCTCTGACCGTCCCAAGGCGGTAGCCCTATTGTCAACCCTTTTGTGTTTGTGATGTCGTTTACTTTTATTATTACTTTTGCCTTCTTGTCTGTCTGTTTGCATGTTTGTTTCTGTGTTTTGGGGTTGACTGTCCTCCTTGAATGCTACTTTTCGTGTCCGATCTTTTTATATTTCAGTGTTTCAATTACATGCAATGTGTTTGTCTCAATTACATACACTGTGTTTGTCTTAACTACATGTAACGTGTTTGTCTCAATTACATGCAATGTGTTTGTCTCAATTACATGCAACGTGTTTGTCTCAATTACATACAATGTGTTTGTCTCAATTACAAGCAATGTGATTGTCTCAATTAAATGCAATGTGTTTGTCTCAATTACATGCAATGTGTTTGTCTCAGTTACATGCAATGTGCTTGTCTACATTACATGCAATGTGTTTGTCTCATTTACATGCAATGTGTTTGTCTCAATTACATACAATGTGTTTGTCTCAATTACATGCAATGTGCTTGTCTGAATTACATGCAATGTGTTTGTTTCAATTACATGCAATGTGTTGTCTCATTTACATGCAATGTGTTTGTCTCAATTACATACAATGTGTTTGTCTCAATTACATGCAATGTGCTTGTCTCAATTACATGCAACGCATTTGTGTCAACTGCATGGAATATGTTTGTCCTAGTATATATCTCAATTACATCTGATGTGTTTGTCTCAATTACATGCAATGTATTTGTCTCAATTGCATGCAATGTGTTTGTCTTAATTACATGCAATGTGTTTGTCTCAGTTACATGCAATGTGTTTTTCTCAATTACATGCAGTGTGCTTGTCTGAATTACATGCAATGTGTTTGTTTCAATTACATGCAATGTGTTGTCTCATTTACATGCAATGTGTTTGTCTCAATTACATACAATGTGTTTGTCTCAATTACATGCAATGTGCTTGTCTCAATTACATGCAACGCATTTGTGTCAACTGCATGGAATATGTTTGTCCTAGTATATATCTCAATTACATCTGATGTGTTTGTCTCAATTACATGCAATGTATTTGTCTCAATTGCATGCAATGTGTTTGTCTTAATTACATGCAATGTGTTTGTCTCAGTTACATGCAATGTGTTTTTCTCAATTACATGCAGTGTAGATAGATAGATAACTTTATTTCCAAATTCCAATAGCCTTAAAATCCCGTGAGGATACAACATATAGTTTCAAAAAAACATGGCAACAGTGTAGGATTTTACAAACAATAAACTTTAGTTAATCTGAGACAGTCACAGCAAAATGCACTTATACAGTTACGCACGCACTCACTCACTCACTTACGCATTCACGCGCACACAAATTTCTATTAAATTTTGAGAAGGCGTATTACTACATAATATAAATAAATACTGAAACATACATTTCATAATACATTCGGTAAAATAATAACCTATATTTACTAATTTCTATATAATGTTTCGTTTCGTAATTTAAATGCTTTTAAAACAAAGCTACACACATGAGATATAGGGTCCTAAATAAACCAGAGTGTCCGAACGCAATGTCATCGTAGATCCGCACTGTACTGCAAACAAGCAATATTTAATTAATTATACAATGCAAAAGACTAAATACAACAGAAAGGGTGGTGAATACAGGGTTACCGACTTGGAACGGTCAGTAGGCAATAAGGCCTACAGGTTAGCTTAAATCGATTTTATGTGTACACAATCCTCACTATTATCCTATCTTCAGCCCCCAAACAGACAAGACAGTGTAAACAAAACTACATCCCATCAAAAGGAATTCTCTAACAATAAAGTCCACATCCAGTGCAAATAACAAAAGAAACATTAAGATGTTGTTGTAAAGCTATTTAAAATACAAAATAAAAAACATCTCTGAATGTATCCAGAATTGTACTGAACAACCACAGTAGTTGCAGCCAAAGAGAAAACCAATCTAGGGTACGACCAGAAAATCCGAGGGACGAAAGCTCATGCACTTACCTCCCTTGGTCGGAGTTTCAGCAGGTGCAATCATAGAGTCCCGCTAGGTTTTCCAGTCATCGCAGGGAAAAGTGAAGCGTTGTGACTGACTGTAGAGGGGTCAATCACTAAACATGGAGTGCGTTGTAATACTAAAGGGTCATACCCTTTTCTGACGAACTTTCTGATTAATTTTGTAAAGTGGTCAGGAACCCGCAAGATCCCTTTAACGTCCGAAGTTTAAAGACCACATCTCCATTGAATAAGGGTTTTGACATTCCTAGTCGCAGAAGTGTTTTAAGGTTGGTGTTGTACTTCTCCAGTAGATTTGCGGCGTAGAATTTGAGAAAGATCTACGTAGTTTGTAATAACGAAAACCCAGCTGAAGAAGTTTAAAATAGCTATGCCTGGCGCGTAACCATGGGTAGGAAATACGCTCTTCGGATCTTTTAGTTGATATGTTCAATGTATTTTCTTTTAGTGGTTTATTGCTCATTGAGGTTATTTCTATCGATTGAATGCAGAAATAATGTATTTGAACAATTCTGAAAACTATACAAATCCTAATGACTGTACTCCCTTTTAACTTATTTTCAAATGATAAAATGCATTATATTTTGAAGTCGTATATTAAAAAAAAACAGTTAGAAAGCAGGTTAATAGATCACTTATTAGAAGATCTGCTTGTCTTAATGCATGTATCAGTAAAAGAAATAAAATGTATTGAACTTAGAATTACATTGTCAAGCGTATTAGTAAATACAAATCCCCAAGATCAGCGATGACTGATGGTGTATTTATTTGTTTCCGACTCCAACCGTAGTAGGTATCAGTACTGTATGTCACATCTACTTTCAGGTATTACTGGTGTGTATGGCTGTGGTAGCTGTTGCAGCATCTGACCAGTGTACACCGGACATTTGTAAGTAATACCGTAATTCCGCTCTTTACTAACGTATGACTATGATTCACATACCTCTACGCTAATTTCCATTCTTTTTTTTATATACTAAATTGTAATCTTACACATAAAAACCCAATTTTAAGCCGGACATTAGACGCAAGTATTTAACATATTAAAACTGTTCGCAAAACATTATACATATTAGATGTTCATACGCTCAGGGAATAAACAGAGATGGGTTTGAAACTATCGTGTTAGCTCGGCCAATCCCCGCATTCTTCAGGATCATGCCTCGTGTTTATATCAACGGATCGGTGTGTTCAAAATCACAACATTTTATTAGCTGTTGCTATATAAAAATATGGCTGTTAGCTACAAGAGTTGATGTATGATTTGCGTTGATATTGCATGTTTGATGTTTGTTGTTCACACTACAGATGAAGGTTTTATAACCCTTTGCATATAAAAAAACAAAACTATTGATGGAGCAATCGGCTAAATGACATTGCAAAAGTGTGTTGATAGCTTTGATTTTGAATGCAAATTCGTTTTGGCGGGAATCTAAGGCGCGTCTTCCTCGTAGTCTACGATACTAAAAGCTGACAAGCATATATATTGCACGTTTATAAGGCACCAATCTAGGGTACGACCAGAAAACTCGAGGGACGAAAGCTCATGCACCCACCTCCCTTAGTTGGGGTTTCAGTAGGTACACTCATAGATTCCCAAGAGGAAGTCCAGTCATCGCACAAGTGAAAAGTGAAACGTAATGACTGACTGTAGAGGGGTCAATCACTAAACATGCAGTGCGCTGCAAAACCAAAGGGTTATATCCTTTTCTGACGAACTTCCTGATTAAATTTGTAAAGCGGTCAGGAAACCCGTCAGACCCCTTTAACTTTCGATTTATGTCTCTGTTGTTGTCCTTTTAATATGTATGCGAATCTGGCACTTCCGACTAGAGCACTATTAACTAAATATATAATTTCTACTGAAAGTTTATGGATTAAATGATCAATTTAACTGTACTCAAGGATTCGCCCTTCCATATTATTTCAATTTGTGATGTACAGGTACTATGTGGGGGAGGTACCGGTCGAGTTATGAACCAATATAGACATTTATTCGTTCATTTGTTGTCTTTGTTGTACAGTTCGCCACTATGATTTCCTCTTTAATTGTGCGATGACCGGACAGGCTGTGGACCCTATGATGACGTCAACCTACAGCCCAAAAGGACGGTGACGTTTGGTGTTTGTCTGCAATCTTGTCATGTCGTGCCCTCAATGATTTGTTATTTTGTTGCTCTGGCTTCACGAGCATCTTTGTGTTCTACTTATATTACCTATTAATGCTGCCTTGTTGGTTAGAGAATAGTTAATGTCGGGTATTTCTTTATTTACACTGTCCCGTTTTATTGGGATGACAGTAGGGTAAGTGTGAGGTTTGGTGCTCTCTAGAACCTGGTTTAAACCCCCATCGGCATTTTTTGCCACTGACCGTTCCAAGGCGGTAGCCCTATTTTTTTTTTTTTAATTAATTCAATTCTTTATTAGTGATAATGGCCACCGGCCCATACACATATAAACATATAATACATAATCAATATAACACATGATTTGGTTAAACCCTTTTGTGTTTGTGATGTCTTATTTGTCATTTTATTCATCTTTAAAGTTGTTCTTTGTTTATCTTTGTGTTTGTGGTTGACTATCGTCCTTGAATGCTACTTTTCCTGTTCGACATTTATATCTATATTATATGTCTTACAATAATATGTCTGATATTTTCAAAACCTCAGAATGCAAACATACTAACTTGTACTAGCTATTAACAAATAAACTTACATGTTGATAATGTTTAACATTGTACGTTCCAGCTTCAACTGGTATGGAATTCATGATTCACACTAACGGGGGGCTGATAATTATATCAACGGAGACTGTAGCCATTGTAACCATTGTTGTCCCGTCCAGGAATATTTCCATAAACATCACTGTAACGATGACTAGATATGTAGATTGTCCATATACTGCCAACAGTGGAGTAGAGATAGTGTCAGATAAGCACGTCTCTATTGTTGTATATTCTCAATTTGGAATATATCTGGCACTTCCGACTAGAGCACTATCAACTAAATATATAACTGCATTTAGTGCTAGCTTTATCCAAGTATACGGAGTATATAATCAATCTAACATTAATATTGAACATGTACACGTCAACAATACAAGGGTTATCACAAATGTTCTACTACAGAAATTTGATTATCACTTCGAGTTTTGCCAAAAGGGTGTGAGGTGTATTATCAACAGTGAAAAGCCCGTTGCTGTATTCCAGATTCCATCAATCAAGGTAGTGGGATATGTGCATTACATAGTAGCAGAGATACCAGTCGAGCTTTGGACCAATGATTACATCATTCCACCTATCTACCCAAGACAACACTATCTAATAAAAGTGATTGCAAGCGAAAACAACACGGAGATTAGTTATCGTAATTCTACAAATAGTTATGTAATTTTCCTAAATGAAACATCACTTATCACATCTGTGTTCCATCAAGAAGCAACCGTCGTAACAGCCAACAAACCAATCAGCCTTTTCCTCGCTGGATATTCCTTAGCAGGAAACACTGCATCAACAAATGAAGAGTGTATTGTTCAGCCTCAGGGTCTTTCACAGTTTCAGTCAAAATATGTCTTTCAGACGGATTTCATCTATCCTACGCTGGCTATAACCACTGGGTGCTGACGGTGTCATACCGAGAGCCGTTTTGTTACGAGAACAGGTCATGGTTATGCAGTGAGTATTTGTTTACATACACGTCTAACACACGCTGTGGACTGGAATAACATAACTGTGTACATGTAAAGGTAAGAGTATTTATGTGAAACATAAGCTGTTAATATTTACCAATTGTTAGAAAAACAAACATGTAACTATTTTGTAGTTGTTTTGGTTGTGTGTTTAATAAAAACAGACAATTTCTCTTTGAATGTGTGCTTTTATATAGTAAATTCATGATAAAAACAAGCATCCGTTATTACATGTAATTATTTTGCTTAAACTTTCAGCTTTTGAAAACGAGTTCAACATATTTTTTTACTGTTCATGTTTTTGTTTGATTTTATGCTTTTATTCCTACAAAAATTGCCTTTAATACTCGGTCGTGTTTATAAGAAATGAGTATAGGTTTTCTATCGAAGTCATTACATTGGGTATGCGTTTTCAACTGAAGGTGTATATGTTTTCTATTGAAGACGTCAACAGAATATGTCTAGGTGTTCTTCTGAAGCCATTAGATAATTATGTGTGCTGTTGATCTGTAACATTATTTGTTTAGTTATGTTTTAAAAATTAGGGAAAGATAATTCCTTCTCGTCTGTAAGTTTCACTTAAAAACAATTTGGTCTTGGTAACTTTTTGTATTGATTTAAATCAATTAATAATTTAATTGTTTCATTCATTTCAACTGTTTTAATCATGTTGATACGCCACTCCATTTTTAACCGAAATCATTTTGTCCATATCATTCTACATGTAATTTTGGTAATTCATGATCTTAAAGAGTAAGCAATACATGTGTGCATAACTTAGTCATTGTAAGAACTTTTAATTTGCATTTTCAAGGATTCATAGCTACGTTACATTTTCCCGCTTATTGATATTTTCACCTGCTATTGAAATTAACCTTTTCTAAGCATAATTCATTTAATTCAATCCAAGTTTCTTATAATTCTTTTTGTTTTGTTTCTTTTTGTTTGAGTCAATCAAATGAAAGAAATTTATCCATTCATGTAAACGACCACAATCGGCTAAATGAGCGGTAACAAACGGCAATAACGTTTTCAGTTGCTGAACCACCATTTGTACAGTTTGTGTGTCCGCCATTACGTCATCAGGCATGTCATTTGCATTTTCCATCAGTTCAGACTCCTCAATGTCGGGCTCTGAATCAGAATATAACACTGTGGTGTCCAACAGTTCTGATAAATCAGCAACTGAATCTGTTGCCTCAGTTGAAGCGATGGTTTCGACATGTTCTTGGTCCACTTCCAAATGTGAAAATAATTGACAATGAACTGATTTTGATGGTGTGTTGATTTTTAGAAGTTTTCGAACTGGGCTGTCGCTGGCTGAAGATTTGGTTGGTACTATCATTTTCTCAGATTGAGGATCAAAATTGATTTCTTTGCCGGTAACATTAGAACCCAACACATTATATGTCCTTTGGCGATTATTCCCGTCAATTGATCTCCACATGTAGGACACCTTTTCTGCCGGATGCTCCTCGACACAATGACGCACCATGTCTGTTATCATCTCAAATGTAGCGCAACAATAGCTGCACATAAGATTCTGAAAAAAAGAAAATCGACTTTGTAACAAAACACATACTACTTTGTTGTACTTCGTATGAAAACCGAGACACACTCTGTCAGAAACACAGACACAACAAATGATGTAAATTGCCGATTTAAATAATGATTTCGTAATAACAGAGACATCTTATTGTAGCAGAAATGAATATTCACTAATATCACGACAAATGACTCTTTCTTTGATTATTTTGTCTTACTTTTATACAGTTTTGCAAATAAACAAGGTTTTTTATGTAACACATGGTAATTAAACACTAATAAACACAAACAGATTTAAGAAAAAAACAAAATGATAGATATAGAGCATACACAAACATAACATACACATTAACTCACCATTTCTCTGTAAATATCCAAAGATCCTAAGCCGAAAAAGAGTAAAATACATTAAATATTTGTAAAACGAAACTATTCCACTCTCTATGTGTAAACAAATAATCACTGCGAAACCATGACCTGTTCTCGTAACAAAACGGCTCTCGGTATGACACCGTCAGCACCCAGTGATAACCATAAAGCAGACTGACCTGTCAGGCTTAAACATCGACGGAAATAACTTGGCGTTTCAGTCAGCGTATCGAATTAATGTGAGTGCTCCGATGGAAGAGTTTATTATTGTGTACTTGAATGTATCCACCAACACAACACACGTTTTGAAACACGTCACGAAAGCTGCGTTTGGTGCTATGCTGTATGGGAATAATAAGAATCATGGTGCATCATCTGGACATTCGCTCTCCATACGATTTACAGATACAGGTAAGCGTACACACATGGTATGTTGTAGACGTCTCTCATGTATAGGGTTTCTCATCATTCTTAGTGCTACATGTATTATAATTAAACGTATTACATTATAAGTATTAGTATTATAATTATTATTATTATAACTTGTATTATAAATATTAATATAATTACAATTATTATTATTATTACTACTATTATTATTACTATTATTATTATTATTAGCCCCTACCGGTGAGACCGGAATGAGACTAAAAGATTGCGTCATATCCGTCTGTCTGTCCGCATTGGTTTCCGCGCTATCTATACATACGCAATTGTAATGTAAAATACTACATACACAATATTACAGCACTTTTATTTAAAGAAAGTTATTTTATGAGAATTTTATGAAGAAACATGTTATATTGTGTCTCTGTAATTCAGCTGTTATGATACAAATAAAAAATAAAATCAAAGACTGCACATGCTCTGAGTTTTAATCCATTCAAAATTCCCGGTTTAGGTTTTGTTTACGATTGGGTCACAAACAAAAAGGGATTGACAATATGGCTGTCACCTTCGAACTGTCAGTGGCAAAATAAAAGACCGCTGGATATTTTGAGATACTCCATCCATATTTGTGAATATTCAAGTATCAAAATAAAGTCGAAGTTCGAGATTTGTCAATTTCTAGAAAATATTGGCAGAGTTATGGGCCTTTTATACTTTTAACTATACGAAATATAAGAGAAATGGTTTCCGCTCATTTTAAAGAAAGCCGTTTGAGAAACAGGACTGACATATTTACAGGTTGAGTACATTATGTTCGGTTTTGAAAAGCAATTTCAGATTATGCATGACTATTTATACCTTTAAAGCATGGTAATCACAACATACTTCTTTACATAAACAGAGGGGCGTCCGTGGCCGAGTGGTTAGAGTCTCTGACTTACAATCGCTTGCCCCTCACCGCTGGAGGTTCGATCCCTCAGTGGCCTAGGAATTTGTATGTGAGGAAGCTATCCAGCTGGCTTGCGGAACGTCGGTGGTTTTACCCAGGTGCCCGCCCGTGCACGAAAATTACCCGGAGGGCACCTGGGGTCTTCCTCCACCAGTGGAAGTTGGAAAGTCGCCATATGACCTTAGATGTTGGTGCGACTATAAAATCCAATTCAATTCAATTCACATAAACAGAGTGTGGTTTCAGTAGATTTATACCCACGGCATAATTCTCGTCGCCCATTGTGTGATCTATTGTGTGGCATTATATTTTAGTAATATATAATCGATGCCACTGTCAATATATAACTGCACGTATGTAATACTAGATTGATTAATTGGCGCAAGCTCTATAGCGTTGACACCAGCTCATATTCATTGTGACAAGCTCTTTTTACAATTGGTACACAAATCGCCTCTACAGCTTGATCCACTAGCATATTTTGTATAAATCCAATCCATGTACGAAACGTCGCATGATATTAACAATCGTTTCGGTTAATTTTGTATTAATTCTTCAAAACTCGGCATATTTTGACGATGGACGAGTAAACTAACCGCATTCTTCCACAGTTGAAACTTGG
The DNA here is from genome assembly GCA_037043455.1 of Cyrtodaria siliqua. Classification (NCBI taxonomy): domain Eukaryota; kingdom Metazoa; phylum Mollusca; class Bivalvia; order Adapedonta; family Hiatellidae; genus Cyrtodaria; species Cyrtodaria siliqua. The sequence continues at coordinate 5,737 of JAWPHD010013438.1, read as the reverse complement.
CTGGCTTCAAATAAAGCATTACTCTGGAGTAACTCCGGTTTGTGAGCAAAGTATTACCATAACAACGTCGAATATCTTTCCCCGATTTTCCAAATGAAATCCGTTTCTGTAGAAGACAAATCAAGTTTTCGCCATTGTCACCAGCTCGGAAGTTACGTTGGGACACTTCCGCGTATAACTCCGTTACTACTTTATACATTTAAATAATTTTTCACTACTTGCACTACTTTATACATTTAAATAATTTTTCATTCGTATTCCATGAAAGGCATTTTCTAGTTTAACAAGTACAGAAGGCGTGTCGGGGAAGTATATGCCGTCTTAACTGGTACTGGTAACATCAAATGAGCTTGTACATGTATAGACATATGCAAACAAAGAGAGGTAATGTGTAATTCAGTGCGAGCGTGTTTATAAATTGCGTGTTGTGTATCGTCGTTGACTGTTTTATTTCTTAAATATAAGATGTTGCAGTCTGCTGTCCAGGAGTTGATAATATGGGCATACAATGGTTCAAAACGGCGTCTGGTCATTATGCGTCACAATCCTGTCCTAATGGTTATAACGGTAAGGAATTAATGTCGCGAAATCGTTAACAACGGGAATACATAAGGAAGCTTACTAAATGATGCAGAAATATTAAACGGATACAGCTAGAATAGAGCGCATGTATTCAGTCACTTAGTTTTAATACTATTACATAGAGAATAAGCCATTTTTAGTTTTCGTACCGAGGCTAATAAACTTGGTAATAAAAGGCACTGACATAATATTCTATTTATCATGTAGATTATCCACATTTTCTGTATGAATTACTATAATTATCTATTAAGCAGAATGTTACGCTTATCGAGGACGCCATGTTTTTGTTTTTTGTTTGTTTTGTGACGTCAGATAACGTTACGTAAATGACGTCAAATCACGTTACGTACAATACACGTCGAGGGATTCCGCATTGATTTGCGTTATTAGTCAGTGCCTATTAAAGCACGATTTATTAGATCACCCGTTTATTAGGCAGAAAAGTGCATATCTGCATGATAAAATAACTATATAGCAGTCAGCAGTAGAATTTAATAGAATGATGTTCTAATGTTGTGATGTTGAGTCATATCTAACATACCTTTATCATGTCAAATTGCTTATAATTATAACAATTGGACGGGGTGTACTTTCAATATGAAAATACTGGATACTAAAATCAGTGAAAAAATGTTATAACTAAAATATGTTTATATGTTTATATTTGATAAATAATTTTCTTTTCTTTCAGGAACTGTCACGAGGTACTGTGATACAACTGCTATGTATCATCCATCTGTATATAACTGTACATCGTCTGCGATTAGACACATTGAAGACAAAGTTAGATTAACATTTGTTTTATTATTTGTTTATTATAAAAATGTCATATAGTATTAAAGTACCTAAGTTAAAGTGAACCCCTACTTAATATAAATGAAATTCAATTAATTAGAAAGTACTGCAGATTGTAGTACCTATTCAAGAAACTGTATATAAGTAGATATAAAAGTCAAACAGGAAATGCAGCATTCAAGGACCACCACATTCAAATAATAACACGCATAGAAAAATAATAAATGGAATAAATTGATAAAGATTCAGTTATTTATAGTTTATGATATATATTGACCCTATCTACACTATTTTGACCGTTTCAATACGAATAAAGCATCTGCACTTTTCTTGATTCCATTAATTCATTGCATATTTAATGAATAAAACATAAGAAACACCCAAAATATGAAATGGTGTGTTTTTGTATATACAATTATGTAGTTTATCCTCTAATTTGTTTCATCGTCAGACTGAGCAGTAAATAATAAACACAATATTCTCAAATATTGTATTTCTTTTTCTAATCTGCTTATGACATTTCTAGTACATCGCTGATATTGTGTTCCTGCAACATTGTAGTGTGTCTTCTTTTTCTATTTTTTGAGTGCAAAATTGAAGACTATTGTTGCGGCTATAATAGAATAGCAGAAACATCGTCATACAATCGCAAAACTATATAACGATCACGCATCGTTTTATAACTAACTCCCAGTTATTCAAGAGCATATTATTTTAAGGAAGCTTAAACACATTTAATTCGTGTTAGTTCGAAAGTCAAATTTGAATAATGAAACTGAACATGTATTTTATTGTTTTACTCCTTCGTTTTAAACTTGAATGTAGGTGTGTCGGATTGACCCCTATATTGACTACATAACTGGAATTAACTGTTAAGTTAAAACTAATTAATCTATTTCAGATTCTTTCTAGAGATGCCAATGTTACAGACTCGCTCGATAATCTAGCACACATAACTTCAAACTTAACCTTGTTTGTTGGAGATGTGGAATCAATAAAGAGGATACTTACAAACATATCAGAGACTGCAGATACTGTAGATATATCGGACGTAAGTTGTATCATTTATATGTTCCAATTTGTAGACAAAAAGTCATATAAGAGTACATGTACAACATTGATATACTCTTTTTGTTTTTTCTTTTTTAATATGTTTTTTAACATTTTCAATTTTATTTTTAGTCGTATGATTAGTTTAGATTATTAACAGTTAATTGAAAGCATTGTTTTGTTTGTTGTTTCTTTGAATAGATTTGCATTTAATCGTACAATTATATACAGTTAAGTATCTGCGTATTTAATTTTATACAGTTATATATAATCTTAACAGGCGTTTAACATTAATTTTAGCTGGTTTAAATGTTTTATTTTTCAACATTTAATTTACATGTAACAACCATTATTAACACACATTTAAGGATAATAACGAAAGAGAAGTTGGATTGCTTATATAATACTTGAAATGCTTATATCAAAATTAAAACTATTAAAGCCAGTTTATTTTTAACAGGGTTTTCTTCAAGTAGTTGATAACGTTATAAGTGAAACCAATACAAGAACTTGGCAGTCACTTATAAATCAGGTATTAGAGCTATAAAGATAATCCTGTGAACAATAGAGCCGCGAACGTTTTGGGAACCATAGCTTTTGGTAATGTATAGATATTTTAGTAGGCTGTGGTAAGTGGGAGCCTATTTAAACCTGAAAATGAGGTAGTGTTAATTTTAAATCGGTGTCGTCTTTTCATCAATATAAAATAAACAAATAAACAAAAAGTACTAGCTATCAAGGACCACAGTCAACACTCATAGAAACCAACAAGAATTATCAGGATATAATGATAGAAGTCAAGGTATATGACATCACAAATATAAAGGGTTAACAATAGGTCTACCGCCTTGGAACGGTCAGTGACACAAAAAAGGCCGCTGGCGGTTTAAACCAGGTTCTAGGGTACACCAAAACTCACACACACAGTCATCTTTAATACATACTCTTAGATCACTTCAGAACGCTTGCGTGGCTCTATAACGGAGACAACTGTGCGACAAGATGCAATATGTTGTTCAGTATGTTATTACGTACGTGTCCAATGGCGTCTCTTATTGACATTATCTAATTATAGCGTATCAAACATTACAGCTTGTACTGTTGCTACACTAGTATCACCCATAATCATGTTTTCCATTACTGTGCTTCGATGGTATCGTCCAATGGCGTCTCGTATTGACAATATCTATTAATAGGTAATTCTTGGAATCAAATAATGACACCCTGCCGTCTCTAAATTGTTTTGTCAGTTATAGATAATGATACTGGACACTGTATATCCCTCAGTCAGTGCCGTTTTCGGTTTGTTTCTGAAAGCACATTAACAAGATTACGAAACATTTAACCAAACACATCTGCTCCGGCCTCTCGTAAGACATCTTGATTTTGCTGTTTTAAATAATTAGTATAGTCGTTCTACATAGAGCGGAAATTACACAAATATGATTATGTCTCTCCGTTATGATGCTATCAAATGTCACACCTGATCAATTATGTCAGGCCTGATAAATTATGTCGCACATGATAAATTATGATTTTATAAATTTATTTAATGTATTCTATGATTTTACACTATTTCGTAGACAGGAGCTGGTGCCGAAACTATCCTGAACATCGTCGATGAATTAGTAAAGAGGATTGTAAATAAGAAAAACAGTTCGATCACTGAAAAAGAATTTGCCAAACAAAACCTATGTAAGCATACTTCTGTAACATAAAAATAGTATAGTATACCATTGCATTATGATAAATACTCTACATCGATTTGTTATATTACTCTGTTTTCATTACAAGTAAATACTTTATATACGTTAGATATACTGAACAATTCAATCTGCTTTGGATTCCAATTTAAATATTAATATGCTTTTTCTGCATACTTACCCATTATAATTATTAATCATTTAAAAACGACATCCATGTTATACGATGTGTATTCAAATATACAAGTAAAATGTGTCGCCTAAAACCGAACTGTTTTGGTTAGCTCCGGCTGACATTATAAACTTTCTCATTTACTTTTCTGATATTTATTTAATGCTGATCATACAATAAAATTATATGAAACTTGTTACATTTTGTATATATAGTATACTTTTTAATTGGAATATTATTGATTTTTAATTTATCACAGGTAATGTATAAGCTATCTGGGAATATAAATCTTTAAAACGTTGCTGAAAATGTCGATATCGCTAACTGTATTATGTTTTACGCTTCACATCCTCTTAAATTGTTAACAATAATGTGCTTGTTAAATCACGGTATTAGCTTCTTGAATTGTTTATTAATTTTAGTTCTAAGGATAGCACCTACAGAAGGCTGCACCGACCGCATTTCATTTCCAAATAAATCAGACAGTAGTACACCTAAATGGGCTACGACTACAGAGGATAGGATCCATATGACATGTTATAAAGGTATCCATATGTGTCCCTCTTTTCTAGGCTCATTTTATAATATATTTCATATAATAAACATTCCATAATGCTTACTTGTATGTGTTTGCAGTTTGTTGCATTTCTGAAATGTTAACAAGGTATACCAATAAATACGAATTGATTCAATCGCGAGTAAATCTATTCTTATAACAAACTTCTGAAAATAACATGTACTGTTGCCTGCTATTTTCAGATAAACCACAATTTGCCTACAGTGCGGCATTGTATCGAAATCTGTCAAAACTGATCCCAGTATGCCAGGATGCAAACGGGTAAGAGCTAATCGCAACATGTATTATCATGTTTAATTCCATCACAGACTACATTTGTAATAAATAGTCAACTAGACTGGTGAACGATTAAATACCTCATATATTACGTAGATTGCTGATCTACAGCAATAAATAAATATAAGTCTGAAATGCGTAAATTTGGTATTTCATATGTGTTCTTTATAAAGCAGGATAACGCAAAACTGATGTTATCCGATTGGTTAGTCCACGGATGATGACTATTTAATGGTGCATATTAACCCTTATTTCGCAAATCAGACTTCGTGGCATTTAACTCTTAAACATTTGACGCCATTTAGTTTTATTTCAACGCGTTGTTATCAATACAATGCGTTCACAGATAACAGTATTTTAACTTTGAATTTTGCCACGGCTAATTAATCGCCCTAACGCACTTCCTTAAATCCGAGTGGTTGACGTTAACAAATGTGCGGCTAATAATTATGACATAACCCGTCGGAAATCTAGTCAAGTGACGTTAATCCGTCCAAAACGTGTTTAAACAAGTTTTTGTTTTTAAAGGGTTTGCAAGACAAACTGTCAGAAACGCTGAATTGCGCTTGAAACGTTTAATCA
>JAWPHD010013437.1:0-68345 GCA_037043455.1 Cyrtodaria siliqua | reverse complement strand
TGAAAAACAATTTTAAATGTTGAATATATTTCACAGGAGAGATGAATATTCAATTATCATTTTGTAATTTTCTATGTTCATGTTAAATGAAAAAGATTTTCATTTGCTTTATCGAGGAAAAAAAGGTTAATTTAACACACCATTCTCCATTAGGATAAATAAACAGACAATAGAAATGTTAACTACTTCAGTCTGCTGTGTTAAAGCTATTGATTATACTTTAAAAATGTTCACTCGACTTAAGTCTGTGCCCTATATATCCATACTACATAATATACACGATTAATATGTCCTATATATACACTCGATTGTGCCCTATATATCTATACTACATAATGTACACGATTAATATGTCCTATATATACACTCGATTGTGCCCTATATATCCATACTACATAATATACACGATTAATATGTCCTATATACACACTTGATTGTGCCCTATATATCTATACAACATAGTATACATGATTAATATGTCCTATACACACACTTGATTGTGCCCTATATATCTATACAACATAGTATACATGATTAATATGTCCTATATACACACTTGATTGTGCCCTATATATCTATACAATATAGTATACATGATTAATATGTCCTATATATACACACTTGATTGTGCCTTATATATCTATACAACATAATATACACGATTAATATGTCCTATATATACACACTTGATTGTGCCCTGTATATCTATACAACATAGTATACATGATTAATATGTCCTATATATGCACACTTGATTGTGCCTTATATATCTATACAACATAATATACACAATTAATATGTCCTATATATACACACTTGATTGTGCCTTATATATCTATACAACATAATATACACGATTAATATGTCCTATATATACACACTTGATTGTGCCTTATATATCTATACAACATAATATACACGATTAATATGTCCTATATATACACACTTGATTGTGCCCTATATATCTATACAACATAGTATACATGATTAATATGTCCTATATATACACACTTGATTGTGCCTTATATATCTATACAACATAATATACACGATTAATATGTCCTATATATACACACTTTATTGTGCCTTATATATCTATACAACATAATATACACGATTAATATGTCCTATATATACACACTTGATTGCGCCTTATAATCTATACAACATAATATACACGATTAATATGTCCTATAATATACACACTTGATTGTGCCCTGTATATCTATACAACATAGTATACATGATTAATATGTCCCTATATACACACTTGATTGTGCCCTTTATATCTATACAACATAGTATACACTTAGGTGTGCCCTTTATAGCAACTCATAAATCATTTACGCATATTCAGTCACACATATTTTTAATTGGCACATATACTTTATTATATGACCTGAACACCTGGATAGAGTTTTGATAAACGGGGATTTGTAGTGTAATTTTGCTGTTATTTAACCCTTAACCCGCTACATATATATAATGGACTGTTCTTTTCTGTAAATTAAGACCATTCCATTTATATGACAAAGGGGTGTTTTGGGGGAATGACTGATCAGCAGCTGGACATTGTAAACCCTGATCTTACTCACAGGCTGATCTGGGTTTACAATGAACGCAAAGGCTATTATAGTTGTGCTTAGCAGGTTAAGTGTTAATTAAAAGGTTAGTTTTATAACCATGAATGATTGCAATACCTTAATTTTGGTGCTTGATTTAACGAAAAATTGCCTTGTCAACACTCTGCATGGCACCTTCAGTTTGCATCTGATCTCTACCAAATGTTTTTATGCCCATGCCCCCGAAGGGTGGCATGTAGTAGTCGCAACGTCCGTCAGTCAGTCCTTCCTTCTGTTCGTCCGTACAATCGTGTCTGGTAAATAACTCGGATAATAATGGATGGTTTTTCAAATAACTTGGCACAAATGCTCACCACAACAAGATGACAAGTGTTGTGTCACAAGCAAAATCTGGGTCAGTAGCTTCAAGGTCAAGGTCATACTTAGATGTCAGAAGACATAATATGTCCCTGTATTTGAAGTCATGTAAGTTGTGTCCAATCTATAACTTTGTCATCTGTTGAGGGAATTTTATATAACCTGGCAGAAATGTTCACCAGAACAAGATGATGACTTTGTGTGTTCAAGGTAAATGTCACACTTAGAGGTCAGAAGATACCTTATGACCCTGTATTTGAATGAAGTCATACCCTAGCACAACCAAATTTGGCAAAATGTCCAAATGGATTGGATCTAATTCCCATCCCTAACAGCACCATTAATGTTTAATTCCCCAGGGTTGGAGTTTATATCAAATATCCCCATGTTAGTGCCAGGTTCATTCTATTAGGTGGCAGTTCATTTCCCACTAGAATCCGCGGGGTAACCCCACCACCCAACTCCCCACCCCTCCCCCTGGTGGAGAAAACACATTGATAGGTACATTATAACAGTTTAATTCTGCCGCCTGTAGCTCTAAACTTTTTATTAGATGGTGCCTTGGTTACAGAAAAAAAGAAATAAACTTTTGCTTTTAGTTATTTGTTTCTCCTTTAACTACTTGTATCTATTTATATCTTTCTAGTGTACACTTGGCTGGTACCGAGTCTACAACCATGTGGTGTGGATACATGAGTGGAGCTGTTCAAGCTGGGCGCCGTGCTGCAATACAATCCTACTTGACCTACGCCCTGAACTTGTTACCACAAAAGACTTAGAAGAAAATAATAAACCGGGCAATGTTCCTAAGAAATAAAAATAGTTTTGTCAGTGTTTTAAATTTTATTAAAGACGGAATAAGTTTATCAAAAACTAAAAATATGAGCATCGTTTGTACCATTACTAAATTTTCAAACGGCCCATAATTGACAGATACATGCATGAAAAAGGATATTTGCTACCACTTCATTAATCTAGACTTTGTTTCCAAGCACCATCTTGCACGCTTTGTTTACTGAGCCATTTTGAATCCGCCATTTTGAATCTACCAGCACAGTTCTTTCGTCAATCACCTGATCAGTTATTGTAACAGTCCGGTACTTACATAATTGTGTTCATCGCCAAAAACAGTGACGTCACAGAAACAAATGTGCAATAGACTCGATGTTTCACTGACATTGACAGTTTATGTCATTTTCTTTTGGTAATACTTGTTTCATATGTTTTAATTTCTTTGAATTATCCTCCCGACAAGGTTTGTTTACTATATTTACCAAAATGTTTGACGCGGAAGTTAGTGTCAGATAATGGAGAAACCACTTCCAAATTACATAGATGAGATTTTAATTGAGTTATAAGATATTCTCAGTCTAGTCATATGCATGTTGATGGTTCTCACAGTAAATGTAGCAAGGAAATAATACCAGGCAAAGTTCATTGTTTGGTGTAAAATCATTTGTGTGCTACTTTCAATTTAATATGCAGGGGCATACCTGGGGATATTCAGAGTTGGGTGTCGAAAAATTAAAAAGCTAAAAATGCGAAACATGGAGAAAAGAAAGTGAAGCCGAAGCGGGGTTATAATTTAGTAAATGGAATAATCGCAAAATCTGGAGAATTAAAATAGCTTCAAAATATGTTTCTAAGTCGCTCAAAACTACATAATTAGGGTTAAATTTTTCAAAAAAATTCACATGGGAGGCCACCCGAACCGTCACCAGTGGCAGGGGGACACCCGCCTCCCAACCCTCCCCCGTGCGTTTATCCAAAAAACACTCCAGGTATGCCCATGATTTGAGGGTCACTCAATAAGTAGTGACACAGGCTTAAGGTCTCACACCACACTTCGATTTTACTGTGTTGGCCATTGGGAATAAAGTCCAATTTTCCATTCCGAATGAAAAATTTATAGTCTAAAAATATTTTTTTGGTAAAATACAGTTACTGCTGCTCATAAAAATCCACAAAATCTGGTACATAGCCCACTTTGTTTTGTTTTTTAAATGTGAGTGGTGTCAGGCAAGGTACTCTTTTCGGCTTTCACAAAACAGTTTGCACCTAAATTCATACACATTTTGAGCACCCACAAATGTGTCACATTTGCTGTCAGTGTCGTCTAATCGCTATTCATCCAATCTCACACTATTGTTTTCTCACCTGCAACAGGAAAAGAAAATATCCATGGGCAATTATTAAAAATATCTCAAACCGAAGAAAACACCCCTACTTTTTATCCTACAGTCACATGTAAGGGAGCTAACTGTATAGTGAGACCTTAATATGTTAAACATTATACAAGTATGTTTACCTTAAACTCTTCAATGTAATATTACTTGCACTGAATGACCGATTCCATCTACTTCGTAACATTGCAATACTGGTCGCTAGGCAGCCAAAGCTGATATGCCTCACTTTGTTGGCCAGGGCACATTGTAGCTCATCTAGGTCAGAATATTAACTTCCTCAAATCGGTTCTTTTAACTTTGGAAAGAGATCAAAGTCACAGGGACTTAAATCCGGAGAATAAGGGAGGTTACTCAAAACTTCCCAACTGTATGACATTATTAACCACCTTACGTGTTCAGATTTATGGGGTATCGTGTTAATGTGCAATATGATGCGGCCTGCTTCCAGCAAGTGTCTATGCTACTTCCTCGCCATTGGTCTCAAAATGCTCTATAGAAATTATTCGCTATTTCCTCATTTGTATATCTGCATCCAACAATTCTTTCACTTTTTCAACATTGAAAGAGTCGGTGGCAGAAATATGCCATCCTGACCATGGCTCATCTTAAATGTCTGTAACACCACCTTTAAATCACTCTACCCATCTGTATACTGTTTTAAATGGTAGAGCTAAGCCGCTACAAACTTTCCTCACTGCTTCAAATATTTCTTTTCTCAATTTCCCTAACAAAACTTCAAATTTTATATATGCACATTGCTCATCACCGCAGCGTACGATGTGCGTGCTGATGACATCTTGCGTGCCGATGCCGTCACGTCAGAATGACGTCATTGATGATAATATTATTTTGTATCAGTTAAATCGGTGAGAAATCGGTATGCATATTTACAAAATTACATGAACAATCCTCCAATATTTAATTAGATATCAGACCATTGTCACTATTTATTGAATGACCCTCGTACTTGATGGATTTTCATGAAACTTTACAGGAATGTTGCTCTTGACATCAAGTTGGTCCTAAGTAAAAATTGGGTTGGCCAAAATTTCAAGATGGCCACCACAGCTAAAAATAGATTTTAAAAATACAACTTTGTTGTGACTACTCAAAAGTATGGGGTATTGTTTTAGAATCTGCCTTTACCAAATAGATTGTCATGACATGTAGTTAGTTGATCCTAAACAAAATTCATTTTGATTCGATATCAAACATGGCTGCCAGCAGACATCTTTGTTAACATCGTTAAACTTGTGGCGACTTAACTCCTCTTAAACTAATTGATGGATTTTCATGAAAAATAGTTATATAGGATAACTTGTGGCAAGTACTCTTCCGGAACTACTTGAAGGATTTTCATGAAACTTTACAGGAATGTTGCTCTTGATGTCTAGCTGGTCCTAAGTAAAAATCGGATTGGCCAAAATTTCAATACCACAGCTAAAATAGATTTTAAAAATATGACTTTGTGGTGACTACTTCTCAAAAGTATTGGGTATTGTTTTAGAACCTGCCTTTACCAAATAGAATGGCATGACATGTAGTTGATCCTAAACAAAATTCATTTTGATTCAATATCTGCTGCCAGCAGACATCTTTGTTTACATAGAGTTATATAGGAAAAACTTGTGGCGCCTATTCCTCTTAAACTTATTGATGGATTTTCATTAAAAAGAGTTATACAGGAAAACTTGTGGCAAATACTCTTCTGGAACTACTTGAAGGATTTTCATGAAAGTTTACAGGAATGTTGCTCTTGTAACAAAAATGATTTTCTTTGAGAAATATTGAAAATAAGATGTCTATACTCTGACGACTGTAAGGGTTGTTTGGATTTCCCAAAGTTCATCTATACATAACAACTGATCAAAAAGAAGGAGTATTCATCACATTCAGTGATAGTTCTAGTTAACACTAACATCACAGACAGATATTTTGCTCATGTCAGACTCGTGTGACTTCATAGACTTGAAACCATTACACCCCCACTCATGAAACTTCATAGTTACGTTGCCATTGGTGAGAGGAGAAACTTTATTGTTTTTGGGATCAGAAAGTCAAAGGTCAAAGTCGTCATAACGTTATATGGAAATAGGCAATCCGCAAAATAACTTAGAAACCATAACACCTACACTCATAAAACGTCATAGATACATTGCCCTTGGTGAAAGGAGGTACCCTCATATTGTTTTTGGGTCAGTTGGTCAAAGGTTAAGGTAACCATGACGTTATGTTGAAATACGCATTCTGCACAATTACTTCAAAAGAATAACAACCACCGTCATGAAGCTACATTAGTATATTTTCTGTTGGTGTAACCTATTGTTTTTGGGGTCAGTCGATCAGAGTTCAAGGATTCCATGAACTTATATGTAAATAGCTATTCTGAGCTATAATTTTGTAAGCCTAACAACCCCGCATGAAATTTGATAGGTACATTGCCCTTGGTGAGAGGTGGAACCCTACTATTTTGGGCGTCAATAAGGCAAATGTCAAGGTCACTATGACCTCATGTGGCAAAATGCATTATGTGTAATAACTTGGTGAAAGGAGTAACCCTATTGTTTTTTTATTGTGACTAGATAAAAGTCACCATGACCATGTATGGAACTGTGCATTCCACTTGGTAACTCCATAAATACAACACCTATGCTCATGAAACTTCATAGGTACATTGCCCTTGGTGAGAGGAGTAAGTCAAAGGTCAAGGTCAGCCCGTAACTCATATGGAGATACACATGCACCATGATAACTCCGGAAGTATAGTACCCACACCCAATAAACTTCATAGGTACATTGCCCTTGGTGAGAGGAGTAAGTCAAAGGTCAAGGTCAGCCCGTAACTCATATGGAGATACACATGCCCCATGATAACTCCGGAAGTATAGTACCCACACCCAATAAACTTCATAGGTACATTGCCCTTGGTGAGAGGAGTAAGTCAAAGGTCAAGGTCACCCCGTATCTCATATGGAGATACACATGCCACATGATAACTCCGGAAGTATAGTACCCACACCCAATAAACTTCATAAGTACATTGCCCTTGGTGAGAGGAGTAAGTCCAAGGTCAAGGTCACCCCGTAACTCACATGGAGATACACATGCCACATGATAACTCTGGAAGTATAGTACCCACACCCAATAAACTTCATAGGTACATTGCCCTTGGTGAGAGGAGTAAGTCAAAGGTCAAGGTCACCCCGTAACTCATATGGAGATACACATGCCCCATGATAACTCCGGAAGTATAGTACCCACACCCAATAAACTTCATAGGTACATTGCCCTTGGTGAGAGGAGTAAGTCAAAGGTCAAGGTCACCCCGTAACTCATATGGAGATACACATGCCCCATGATAACTCCGGAAGTATAGTACCCACACCCAATAAACTTCATAGGTACATTGCCCTTGGTGAGAGGAGTAAGTCAAAGGTCAAGGTCAGCCCGTAACTCATATGGAGATACACATGCCCCATGATAACTCCGGAAGTATAGTACCCACACCCAATAAACTTCATAGGTACATTGCCCTTGGTGAGAGGAGTAAGTCAAAGGTCAAGGTCACCCCGTAACTCATATGGAGATACACATGCCACATGATAACTCCGGAAGTATAGTACCCACACCCAATAAACTTCATAGGTACATTGCCCTTGGTGAGAGGAGTAAGGCTATTGCTTTTGGGGTCAGTAGGTCATCAAGGTCACATTGGTTTGACAATTACCCAGTCCTGCAAAACACTTTTCCTACTGTAACTTGTAGTGCACTATTTGACTACAGTTTGGGAACTTTATAAAAATAGTGTGCTTGGTTAAACAACAACCGCTATCAGTTTTGTTATCGGTAGGTCAAAGCCAAGATCATATTGACCTGACACCTAGTAAATGCTTTACAAATAAAAACCTTAGCAAAAGAGCCCTGTTAAGTGGCTCTCTGGTTATATATCTTTACAACAACAATTAATTGTATTGTCTGCTAATTTCTCTGGATGTTGACTTTATTGTTAGAGATTTCATTACTGTCATCAGCTTGGTCGATGATGATAGGAATAAACTTATGGTCCTCTATCAAGCTTGTTAAAATATTGACCCTGAGGTCAAATCTGGCCCCACCCTGGGAGTCATGTTTTATATAGACTAAAGGGGAATTTGTTTTGTTTATATACTGGGGGACCACAGTGGTGACAGTTTTACATTGAGTTATATAGAAAACCCCTTTAAAAATCTTCTTTGAAACTACAAGAGCTATATTATAAGGTTTTATATTTTGCAAGTAGCACCAAATTATGGTCCTTTACCAAGTTTGTTGAAATACATTGGTGATCCTGGGGTTAAATTTAAATGTGTGCATGCCTGAGGTACGAGTATAAAATAGAGTTATATTGGAAAATCTTCTGAACTTACCTAACCTTTTGAAACAATCATGTCTCAGCCATCATATAAACTTTAAAAGTAGTGAAAGGAATTTCATGTAATTTCACACAAATGTTAATCACAATGAAAAGTTGTTTCACGCGTGAGAGTCAGGTCCTTACCTCAAAGGTCAAGGTCACACTTGGAGGTCAAAGATCAAATGAATGTTTGGGGAATTTATCACTTACTGGTGACATTTCTTGTTTTATCTGACCCACTTTGGCAACTGTTGCACGTGTCTACAATGGACACAGATCATAAGGTGAGTTCAGGGCCATGTGGCCCTCTTGTTTTCTAATGTAATTCACTGACTACAGGTCCAAGCATATCTATCGAGTCTACAAGGACAGGTTCCCAGGTAGAAGACAACTTCCAGTCCCCTCACTAATTAGCAAACACACTTGTATCAGTAATTATGTTTTTAGAAGGGGAAGTAAGTGCTGACTGAATATTGGTAAGAGTATATTTAAAGTATGTACCTTAAAACAGCTTATTACCTGCTCCAAGGGTGATAAAAATAGATATGTATAGACTGGATTATCTGGGACAGGTGTAAACAAATGTCAGTTTAGTTTTTTTTACAGTAAATTAGCTACATTGTTTACCATTCTGTCTTTTGGTTTTTTTGAGTGCACATTTAACTTAAAATAATTAGCATTTAATTTACAGTTAATTCACCGAAATTTAAGCTACATGTATACATAAACAACCTATTCATATGTAGGTCATCTAGGTATATGTTGATTTTCATATACCCCTTTCTTCATATCTGTTTAGATTTGTGATATGGTTGGAACAAGGATGGTTGTGTAGTTAGTGGATGCAAAATGAGGACACAAACTGTGGAAGTAGTGGTCACATGTAGGGTTGGGGATTTCAGGATTGACAGCAGTACCAGGTATCTCCTGTCAAAAGACTGCTAGTTCTGGGAGGAAATGGTATGATACAGGATTTGAGATTGTGTGGGGTGGTGGGACTTTTAAAACACAACCAGAAAACATGCTCAAATGCTTTTTGACATGAATTTTCATAACTTTTCACACACCCTCAACCCCACTTGGATCTGACCATGTTATTCATAGGTTCAATTATGTCTTGGATACAGGTTAAACATAAGCCAAGGGCAGTTCCAGGATTGGGGTTGGGGGAAGGGCTGACCAAGATCCTGGATCTGCACCTGATAAGCTGCAACTTGGTATGCTTTATTAAAGTGACTCAATAAGGCAATATTGATTTTTGTAAAACTCCAGCATTTAGGTTAGTTTTTAGATCACCTGAGCCCAAGGGTCAGTGTGATCTATTGGGATATATTGATGATCCTCTACAAAGTTTATTTAATGGTGGATTAATAGAATGAAGAGCTAATTTGAATAAAGATTGCCATGAAGCCATTTAATATTAGTCTAATCAATAGACATTCACCTATTATTGTGGTAACGGAAGCCTCGTGTGTACCCTTGGTGTAGCGATGGGTATACATCTCCTCCTTGTACAATAACAGAAGCCTCGTGTGTACCCTTGGTGTAGCGATGGGTATACATCTTCTCCTTGTACAATAACAGAAGCCTCATGTGTACCCTTCATTACGTGGTCCGAGTATTAATGTTCATACCCCATCCAACCCCTTCTCCTAGAAGCGAAAACGGGGATGGCTGGCGTATGAAAAAAAAACTCAATTAAGGCTTAAACAATTTTATGGAAAGCCGTAGGTTATGGAAAGCCGCAGGTGACCCTGTGATTATAATTATTTTTTACTATATGTTTAACTGAATTATTATCATCACCACATTTCTACGATTTTGTACGTATTATAATTATTATCAAAATCCATACATTTTTAGCTCTCTGGAAATATGTATACATTTTGAAAATGTTAACATTTTTATTATAATCACCACATTTCTACGATTTTGTACGTGTTATCATTATTATCAAAATCCATACATTTTTAGCTCTCTGATTTTTTCTTTTATTATAACCACCACATTGCTACGATTTTGTACGTGTTATCATTATTATCAAAATCCATACATCAGCTGTCTGAAAAAATGTATACATTCTGAAAATGTTAACATTTTTGTTATAACCCGCACATGACATTGTATGCATTATAATTATAACAACATCCGTACGATTACCTCCCTTAGCTCTCTGAAAATGTATACATTCCCAAAATGTTAACATTCTGAAAATCGATACATGTGCGTCTTATAATCCTAAATCTCGCGAGACAATTTATGTTCGGGGGAATTGGCTTTTGGAAAATGTGTGCATTATAATTCTAAATCTCGCGAGACAATTTATGTTCGGGGGAATTGACTTTTGGGAAATGTGTGCATTATAATTCTAAATCTCGCGAGACAATTTATGTCCGGGGGAATTGGCTTTTGGAAAATTTGTGTATTATAATATTTGACCTCAATATTTGACCTAGAGCGTATGGGGGTTGGTACGGGGTCATGCGGATAATTAAAGAACAAGGATTCTGATGTTTAATAGCAGCGTAGCTTTGGATTTTTTCTAATAGATGAGTTTAGTAGAATAAAAGTAATGACAAAAATTAGTTTTAAAAAATGGGTAAGGGTCAACTTATTCTGTGGCACATTCTACTCCACTAAGAGCAGGGTTAAACATGCCTATTTGGTTTGTGTGGGGATACGGGGTCTTCCACAGGAGTAATGTAAGGGATAGTCGAAATCAAATTTGACTATCATAGGATGGGTGTGGGAGGGATTTTAGAATTAAGGGATATGGGGAATATGCTCTTAAATGCCCCGTGGAAGACTGGGATATCTAGCTGGGGTTAGGTAGGCCATTCCACTGACAACTCAATATACAAATACAATACATAGGCCTCCTTTCTAGTATGACAAAGAACAGCAGATTGACTCACTTAATTTCTCTAATCCTTAGTATTACAAGAAGCGAGAGTATTTACTAATAGTACCCCACCCAGCTACTGCTGCTAGCATGTGCTAATAAGTAAATAACGAAGGTTTAATACATGACACATCGTTCTTTGATCCAATTTTTTAACTGTTTGCATAATAAATATATAATATTATTTCATTTTAAAACCATTTGTTCTTTAATACCTTCAGCTTTTAATTAAACCCGTTCAAAATAAATAAATTGTACGCGTATGTAAACGCCCGAGCCCATATATGGTAACTATTCTTCTTGATCATCTGAGGCGCTTGACATTTTGCAGTTCACGCGTCCGGTAAATTCAGATTGAAAATAATAGCGAAGAGGGCGCAGTTAAAAATGTATACATTTTCAGAGCACAACATTTTGCCAAGTCTCCCTGACAAAAATTGTCGCGCGGGATTAAGAATTATAACACACACAGCTAAACATGTATCGATTTTCAGAATGTTAACATTTTCAGAATGTATACATTTTTTCAGAGAGCTAAAAATGTATGGATTTTGATAATAATGATAACACGTACAAAATCGTAGAAATGTGGTGATTATAATAAAAATGTTAACATTTTCAGAATGTATACATTTTTTCAGAGAGCTAAAAATGTATGGATTTTAATAATAATTATAACACGTACAAAATCGTAGAAATGTGGTGATTATAATAAAAATGTTAACATTTTCAGAATGTATACATTTTTTAAGACTGCTAAAAATGTATGGATTTTGATAATAATGATAACACGTACAAACTGGTAGAAATGTGGTGATTATAATAAAAATGTTAACATTTTCAGAATGTATACATTTTTTTCAGAGAGCTAAAAATGTATGGATTTTGATAATAATGATAACACGTACAAAATCGTAGAAATGTGGTGATTATAATAATTCAGTTAAACATATAGTAAAAAATAATTATAATCACAGGGTCACCTGTGGCTTTCCTATGGAAAGCCGCAGGTGACCCTGTGATTATAATTATTTTTTACTATATGTTTAACTGAATTATTATAATATAGGAAAGCCGCAGGTGACCCTGTGATTATAATTATTTTTTACTATATGTTTAACTGAATTATTATAATCACCACATTTCTCCATTTTGTACGTGTTATCATTATTATCAAAATCCATACATTTTTAGCTCACTGGAAAAATGTATACATTCTGAAAATGTTAACATTTTTATTATAATCACCACATTTCTACGATTTTGTACGTGTTATCATTATTATCAAAATCCATACATTTTTAGCTCTCTGATTTTTTTTATTATAACCACCACATTGCTACGATTTTGTAATTATAATGCACACATTTTCCAAATGCCAATTCCCCCGAACATAAATTGTCTCGCGAGATTTAGAATTATAATGCACACATTTTCCAAAAGCCAATTCCCCCGAACATAAATTGTCTCGCGAGATTTAGGATTATAAGACGCACATGTATCGATTTTCAGAATGTTAACATTTTGAGAATGTATACATTTTCAGAGAGCTAAGGGAGGTAATCGTACGGATGTTGTTATAATTATAATGCATACAATGTCATGTGCGGGTTATAATAAAAATGTTAACATTTTCAGACATGTGCGGGTTATAATAAAAATGTTAACATTTTCAGAATGTACACATTTTTTCAGACAGCTAAAGATGTATGGATTTTGATAATAATGATAACACGTACAAAATCGTAGCAATGTGGTGGTTATAATAAAAAAAAATCAGAGAGCTAAAAATGTATGGATTTTGATAATAATGATAACACGTACAAAATCGTAGAAATGTGGTGATTATGATAAAAATGTTAACATTTTCAGAATGTATACATTTTTCCAGAGAGCTAAAAATGTATGGATTTTGATAATAATGATAACACGTACAAAATGGTAGAAATGTGGTGATTATAATAATTCAGTTAAACATATAGTAAAAAATAATTATAATCACAGGGTCACCTGCGGCTTTCCATACTTTCCATAGTAGGTGACCCTGTGATTATAATTATTTTTTACTATATGTTTAACTGAATGATTATAATCAACACATTTCTACGAATTTGTACGTGTTATCATTATTATCAAAATCCATACATTTTTAGCTCTCTGGAAAAATGTATACATTCTGAAAATATTAACATTTTTATTATAACCACCACATTTCTACGATTGTGTACGTGTTATCATTATTATCAAAATCCATATATCTTTAGCTGTCTGAAAAAATGTATACATTCTGAAAATGTTAACATTTTTATTATAACCCGCACATGTCTGAAAATGTTAACATTTTTATTATAACCCGCACATGACATTGTATGCATTATAATTATAACAACATCCGTACGATTACCTCCCTTAGCTCTCTGGAAATGTATACATTCTCAAAATGTTAACATTCTGAAAATCGATACATGTGCGTCTTATAATCCTAAATCTCGCGAGACAATTTATGTTCGGGGGAATTGGCTTTTGGAAAATGTGTGCATTATAATTCTAAATCTCGCGAGACAATTTATGTTCGGGGGAATTGACTTTTGGGAAATGTGTGCATTATAATTCTAAATCTTGCGAGACAATTTATGTCCGGGGGAATTGGCTTTTGGAAAATTTGTGTATTATAATATTTGACCTCAATATTTTGAGGGAACACCAAGTACATCTCGCGAGATATTGGCTGGAGCGGCTGACTGTTCATTGTTTGCAAAGACGTGAAAGAGTGTGCAGCTGTATCTTGATCGGCTAATTAGGTAAGCATATTTACATGACTGATTACGCATTTGTGGCGTTTTCAATTAACCTTTTCCATTGTCTATGAGGTGCATTATCTCGACCTCCAGACTTCTTAGACTTAGACGTGTACTGTGATCAGAAGGAATTATCAACTCGGCCCCTACCGGCCCTAGTCAGCTCGGCCCCTGGTCAACTGGGCCCCTATTTGGTCAACACGGCCCAACACAAATAGTCAACTCGACCCCCGCTGTAAAACAAATGGTCAACTCGGCCCATAGTCAACTCGGCCCCATATATATATATTAAAACAAATGGTCAACTCGGCCCATAGTCAACTCGGCCCCATATATATATATTAGATATATATATATGGGGCAGAGTTATTAGATATATATATATGGGGCAGAGTTGACTATGGGCCGAGTTGACCATTTGTTTTACAGCGGGGGAATATATATATATGGGGCCGAAAAGGTTAATTGAAAACGCCACAAATGCATAATCAGTCATGTAAATATGCTTACCTAATTAGCCGATCAAGATGCAGCTGCACACTCTTTCACGTCTTTGCAAACAATGAACAGTCAGCCGCTCCAGCCAATATCTCGCGAGATGTAAAGTGTTCCCTCAAAATATTGAGGTCAAATATTATAAAACACACATTTTCCAAAAGCCAATTCCCCCGGACATAAATTGTCTCGCGAGATTTAGAATTATAATACACACATTTTCGGAGCAGAACATTTTGCTAAATCTCCCGAACATAAATTGTCTCGCGAGATTTAGGATTATAAGACGCACATGTATCGATTTTCAGAATGTTAACATTTTGAGAATGTATACATTTTCAGAGAGCTAAGGGAGGTAATCGGACGAATGTTGTTATAATTATAATGCACACAATGTCATGTGCGGGTTATAATAAAAATGTTAACATTTTCAGAATGTATACATTTTTTCAGACAGCTAAAGATGTATGGATTTTGGTAATAATGATAACACGTACAAAATCGTAGAAATGTGGTGGTTATAATAAAAAAAAATCAGACAGCTAAAAATGTATGGATTTTGATAATAACGTACAAAATCGTAGAAATGTGGTGATTATAATAAAAATGTTAACATTTTCAGAATGTATACATTTTTCCAGAGAGCTAAAAATGTATGGATTTTGATAATAATGATAACACGTACAAAATCGTAGAAATGTGGTGATTATAATATTTCAGTTAAACATATAGTAAAAAATAATTATAATCACAGGGTCACCTGCGGCTTTCCATACAATTTGCATATTGTAAAATTAAAACGTTTAATAGGTAATTTTAAACAGGTTATCGCATTTTTGTCAGAATTTTTTTTTAAACGTGTTTTATTATCGAAATATCCGTTATAAAACCCTGCTAATATAGCTTTCCCACCGCTTAATGGAATTAAGGCGGGACCACGTAAGGGGTGTAGCGATGGGTATGCATGTCGTCCTACTGGTTCAACCTCATAGTCTTCATTTTAACATTATTTCATAAAACTAAAAATAATTAACTGCTATGTTTTTGTTGATAACAGTTACTAGTACAGTGAACAAGCACTTATATTAATGATTCTACTAGATGACGTTGTTAGCCCACATTATTCTAGTTAAGTGACTATTGTTTGCTTGGTGTTTAACGTCATTTTTCAGCTTATTTAAGGCTATAATATATGGCAGTCCATTTTTAATGGTCTAGGCAGACCACCCACTTGTTCCTGTGTAGAACCAGTACTGTATACCTCCAGCCATCCGTAAGAATCGACACTTTCTCACTTACAAGTCAAGCTCTTCGTGGCATTCAAACCCGAAGCGGTGAGAGGGGACGTTTCAAATGCAGCGTCTTTACCTTCTCAACCACGTGACTTAAGACTCACATTGGCCTCTTGTTAATTTTTGTGCATTGAATTCTGCAGTGTGTAACTTTAATTGAATTATAAAAGGAGTAATAAATTCGTTAATTGTATTCAGTTAAGAAATTTAAGAAGTCTATTGACTAAAAACGTTGAGCGTTATACTGAAGACAGAAAATGGAACCGACACCTGGGATGTTGGTGCACAATGGGTGGGCAGGTGAGAGAAGGATCCATATTTGTCTTTTCTCCCAGTATAAATGTGGACAGTGATCATTTCAATTTTTTAATTTTTAAACTATAAACAATGAATGTTGATTATTGATTTTTTTGCATCTTCCCACTTAAATTATGTTTTTTGTGAAGATGAAAATGAGTCTAATTCCGTGACAGCCTTTGCAGCCAGTGCCTAATACAGGTATACTGTCTTCCTTTGATATCAAGTGTTCTATGATATCAGGGTATTGTCTGATCTATTATATAAAACCATCCGCATTTCTACTACTTTATGATAGTGACTGTGTATACTAGCTTCTTATGATATCAAGGGTTCTATGGTATCACGGTAGTGTCCAATCAAAAAAACCGTATGATTCTCTGCTAAAATATGATAATTATTTTATAGATGTGATGACTTAAGGTACATATAATAAAATTATTGAAAAAAATAAGTATATTTATCATAAATAGAAGGATATTTCAAAATAATACAAAATGTTGACAATTACCTTATGATCTTTAAAATTCATCACCCCTAGTCTCCATACATGCAGTTTCCATTACCTTGAAGGTGTACCAAGCGGAGAATTCATCAAGACGTACAATTCATTAATGTTTAGACTGATAAGTCTGTTGTGCATTATTATTTCCAGAAATGGTCACTCATTGAATCTTATGCCAGTTCCTAACAAATACAGGATACACAATATGATAACCTTGATACCATAGAGCTTTGCAAATAATAAGCTCAATGAGGGTACCCTTCTTTTCAAATCTAATTCTGACATTTTTACGTAAAATTGATTACATTTTATATCATAACAATATAGTAGAAGAGTCACAGAAAGCATTTGAGTTTCCTTTTTCTTTAAATATTGTTTACAATTTATTTTTTTCGTCAAAACATTTAGGTACCTTGATACCATAGAACACCATGCTAAATGTGATGGCTTCAGGCACATAGAAATGTTTATCATAAATAAATTTCCGAAACATACCAAATATAGAATATGTTCTTATGGTCTTAAAATTCAACACCCTTCATCTCCATAGATGCAGTTTCCATTACCTTGATATAGCATTCATTAGTCACATTACAATCAGACCCTTTAAGCTAGAAGTGGAGAGTATCAAAGCGTACTTAGGATTTGATTTTAATGAAATTGTAGCATTCATACATTTTTACTTAGATGAGTCTGTCATGCGTTAATGTTTCTAGAAATGGTCACTAATTGCATCTTAAAGCAATTTTTAACAAACATAGGAAACACATTATTTGCATATACTTATTTGCATGCTAAAAAATGTTGTGTTACTGAAATATGGAATTAATTTCATAATTGTGTGTATACTGTTTCTTGGATTTTAACCACTTTTCGTTGATATTAACCACTCTTATACCTCAAGGTAAGATTATTTTTTTTTAAAGTTAGGTGGTGGGTGCTAATTAGAGGGGGAGCGCTACTTAGAAACAATATGGTACACCATTTTTAAACCCACTGACAACAATATAATTATATAACTTACATATTTTGAGAATTCCAACTCTGTAGTCACAATATAAACAGATTTAACCAGCCAGAACAAACCCCAAAACTGGAGCATCGAATTAAGAGTTGCCAACCCTTAATTAATTTTACACGTTCAATTTCAATCAAGGTTATTTTTAAAGCCCGTCAACACTTTTTATAAAATCACTTCAGAATTAGGATTAAAAAGAGAAATATTTATCAAGAATGGAACTTTTGATGAGGTATTACATTATCAAGCCCTAAATTAATTAAAACAATTGAAACAGTTTATCTATTTTAACGATGTTTACAAGTCTCATATTTTATAAATCCCCTCACTAAAACGAAAAAGACCGCTGCATTGTCATGGCAAACAATTTATGGACCAACTGGGTATTCATATGAAGCGTTGGATAAAACACATTGACAACTATAGCTTTGTCAGCAGCATTTGTCAGCATCTATATATAAATAAAATGGGGAACATAGTCCTATACAAACCATAGCACTCAAACGCAATTGCACCGTAGGTTGTTAACCTACAACAATAGTGAATATAAAAGTCGAGCAGGAAATGCAGCATTCAAGGACCACAGTCAACCACAAACACGCACAGAAACCAACAACCACACAGACTAATACAAGGCAAGGTAGGAAATCACAAACATAAAAGGGTTGACAATAGGGCTACCTCCTTTGAACGGTCCGTGGCAAAACAGGCTGCTGTGAGTTTAAACCAGGTTTTGGGGTGCACCAAACCTCACACTTACCCTACTGTCATCCCAATAAAACAGGACAGTGTAAATAAAGATATCCCCGCACGGTTATATTCTCTAACAAACAAGGCAGCATAATAAGTAAAACACATAAATGATCATGTATATATAATATTAAAAAAAGCCTATAAGTAAGTACTCAATGAATCAAGGCCTATATCGCCTTCAAAAATATCCGTGATTGTATTTGTTACAAGTATTCGTACATATAAGGGTCTGAGAACGGGTATGATGGGTGAGTTTGATTGTTTTTGTGTTGTTGTTGTTGTTTTTTGGTGTGGTGTGGTAACGTAGCAACCATTAAAAGTTCCTCCTCGATTTTTAATCCATTACTATGCTGACTTTAAACTGATCCATCTCGCATATAATGTAAATAAAAGAAAAAAGTAATCGGTGTTTCAATTTGACTCCGTTATTGTACTTTATGTTTAAATATATTATTGGCGCAATATGATAAGTAATTACGCAAAAACACAGAAATATTAGAACTGTTATAAG
The DNA here is from genome assembly GCA_037043455.1 of Cyrtodaria siliqua. NCBI lineage: Eukaryota > Metazoa > Mollusca > Bivalvia > Adapedonta > Hiatellidae > Cyrtodaria > Cyrtodaria siliqua. The sequence goes on along the minus strand of JAWPHD010013437.1, from coordinate 49,255 downwards.
GTCGTTGGCATAAACAATTTGCTTTGAACTAGTCAAATAATTCTTAATTAAATGTGTTTTTATTAATTACACACATGACACATAACTGTGTATAGCTATATAGTGACTGACATCATTTGATTACAGTTTACAAGTCTTATTGCAGTAAAATCTGTTATTGTAAAAAAAAAGAAGAGTAATAGCTCTGCTCGGTCTTAGGCAGTGCCTACAATTCATATTAAGGATTTTCATGACAACAATGTCTAACAGTCTTCAAAATCTCCGTCTCCCATCCCCACCACACCTCGACCTCCACACTGTGTGACTAGCCATCACCATCATAGGTTACCCTGCGAATCCGTGGCCGGGGTGGTAAAGACGCTGTGTTTGAAACATTCTTGCCTCTGACCGCTGCGGATTCGAATACCACTTGGAGCCCGACTTGTAAGTGGCAGCTAGAGCTCTAAGAAGAGTCTTATTACATATCTATGAATCCATCTCCACGCAGAGTTATCGTTCCTTGCACTCACATATATCTCTGCTAACTACTAAATTACAAGATTTTGGTAAAACTGTTAAATTGGAATATGTTTGCCTGAAACTTATTTATTTCTTCTGTAAATATAATTTTTAGAATATCTGCAAACTAGATGTTGCAAGATTTGAAATAATGCATGAAAACAATTTAGTTTTAATCGGGACTTTTTTACTACAAAAGTAATACGTACTTAGGTCTCCTCAATCGAAACACATATGTAAACATTTCAAACCGAAGAATTACTAAAAAATAACTCATAGAAATAAAAATTGAAATTATTTAATATAGGTCTATATTTTATCTTTGCAGATCACGCAAAAGGGTTTATTATAAACATCGTCATAACTTTTTTTGAATAATCACGTGACCTAACCGTTTGCCTACTTCCTTTGACGTTGACAGAGTCAAATGAGGAACGAGTGTACTCTGGGTAGAGGAACGAGTGTACTCTGGGTAGATATTGTACTCTCCCTTGCAAAATAGACTGGTATAGCTGAAGTTAACATATTTTTCTACAACTCATATGACAGTCAACTTGCAATGTGTAAATACCGTGTAAATGGACCTCTGTGAACAAACAATTACCAAAACGTAACCATATTTATGACATGATAATACGTACAGTTTGTATCGATCAACCAACGAACCACTGAAGGAAAACAATAATGTCATCTAAAGAAGCAGATGTCATTGTGGTTGGGGCGGGTATATCAGGTTTAATCGCCGCCTAGTAGTATAGATACGAGGGGTACCAGGCCAGTTTTCCCTCGCGGGGTAAGAACAACTAATGGAATATGCCAGGGGGGACTCAGGCGTAACTCTCATTTATATCACCAAGATCTAAATGCAAGTCACGCCTAAGTCAACCCCAACATATTCATTAGTTTTCTCAAGCACCCCGCTCAGGAAAGCTCGCCTGATACCCCTCGTACCTATACTACTAATCAATCCAGTTTGTCATTTTAGGAGAGCGCAATTTTATTTTTTGTCTACTTTCGGCGAATCTGCTTCCAGCGAAGTTTTTCAATAACATTTGCAACTTATTAAGCAAAGTCAGACGGAACCGGGCAGTAGTCTTCATCATCGCTCTGCATAGTTCAAGATATTATTTAATATTTTCAATATCCTTGAATGGAACCCAACTGTTCAAATCCTCATTGTAACCCTTCCATTTAATCAACGCTTGTTTCTTTTTGTAATCACGTCGTATTACTTTTTCAATCCTGAATATTTCTTGCTTTACTTTTGTCATCTCCAATTCATAAAAGCTTCCATCAATGTTTTCGTTGTTTAAATCTTTTATTTTGTATGTCACAGGATTTGTGTTTTGAATTTCATCAACAATAAATATTTCTTCAGTCCAATTTGGCGTAAAACCTTTCTCAAACGTTATTTTATATTTGCTGATTCTAACATTATCACCTATTTTAAACTTTGGCTTAATTTGATTACTTCTCATCTTTCAATACAAGTTGAAATACACTGTTCCTTTATTTTTCTCATCACTAGCCTCAATCGGTGTCATTTTAATACTCCGATGTTTTGTATTATTATACTAACCAACCATTTCTTGTAACGCGCCTAAATATGAGTTTGTATTGTTTGCTGTAAAATATTTCAACATTCTCTCTTTTAATGTTCTGTTAAATCGTTCACTTACTACAGCTTTTCCAAAATTAAAAGTGTGATACATTTTGATATTATTATCATCAAGAAATTGCTTAAACGTATTGTTGTAAAATTCCACACCTTGATCAACCCACAACAATTTACACTGTCTTCCTGTACTGATTATCTGTTTGAACGCTTTGGTAATTTCTAAACCAGTTTTATTTGGAACGGTACAACCCAAGCAAATTTACTAAATAAATCAATAACAGTAAGCAAGTATTAAGTACCTTTATTATACTTTGAAAACGATTGCATGTCAACCAAGTCAGCAGACCATATTTTATCAATTTCATTAACAATCACACGGCGTTGAGCGAACTTCCTTCGGATAGGCTTATGAAGTTCATCTGCTAACTTGTCAGTCCATTTCAACGCATTTCTCGTTTTTTGGCTCTCCAAATCCTAGTTTATATTTTGCACTAATTACAGGCTTGACTAACACATTCTTAGCAATCTTTTCTCCAATAGTTTTAGACTTGCTAGATTTTAAACCAGTAAGCATGTTTTTATCACACATTGATTTATTACTAGGATTTTCATCATAACAAATATCATGATCTTGCAAACAGCATCTAATTCATTTGAAGGTTCTCCGATATCAAGCGGATTACCGGGACCCCAATATTTATAACCAGGAAGTGTTAGCCCTTTTTTGGGTAGCAAAGGGAACAAAGCTTTATGAATATCAATATTTCCACCTTCTGTGTTTTTAACAAACTTTGTTTTAGTAATACCACAAGACGCACAAGTTGCTCTTAACATTTTCTACCATTTTTTTGCTTAAACATACTTAGGATCAACATTTTCAGTAACCATTCTTTCTTTTATACAGTAACTCATATATTATATGATTAGATTTAACTTCATTTACAAAATATAATTTTATAATGTTTTCATTTTCTGTTGGTTTGTATGGTTTTAATAATTTGTAAAGAATATCGTACACACTATTTCCTTCTTGCAACTTTTTAGCAAAGTACAAACAAAAATAGCCGCACAGGACACTTGTTTTATCTTGATATTGAATGGTGTTGTATTTTATATTAGGTATGTACGCCAGAACTTCTTTTGACGGGCTCAGACCAAACGGATCAAAGTAATAATTATCAAAGTAACAAGTCCAGTGTGTACCAGGTCCAGTATGATCATCAAGATTAATAATACCACATTCTTGTTTATTTTTTTTTGCCGGTAATTTGTTCTTGCTAAACACTCCCCTGCATTTGTGTATACCTAACCGCTTAACCCACTTTATTATGTCTAAGTTAGAGATAGGCTCGTTTTTAAAATTTAATTTTTTTTTATGAATGGGATTCTTCTGTACGGTCTAATTTGCGAGTCTACTTGCAAACCTCTTCCACGATCAACTCTTAGTCCTTTTCCTTTTGTACCCACTTGCAAACCTTTTCCAGTTAAACCACTAATAAGAGATCCAATCAATGGAATTCCTAATGATGCAAGCATTCCAAGAAATCCTCCATCTTGTTGTTGCTGTTTTGTCAGTTTAATAGGGCAACAACCTTTAGACTTTATCATCTTGTTTCTTTGTGCAAGTGTTAATTTATGTGATCCGGGAAGTGCTTGCTTTTTGCCACTAGGAATAGTTACCATCCCATTTCCGAATAGTTTACCAATTCCAGTACTTGCTAAGCCACTAAGTGCTCCTGTTGCTAGCTGTCCTAATACTTTTGGAACAAATTTTGCAACTGTTGGTAAAATTGTTTTAGTCAACAAACCAGCTAATGCACCTAAAAAGCCTCCATTCTTGGACTGAGATCTCATTTGCGATTTTGATATATTTATGTCTAATCCCTGTCCATCAGATTTAGCTTTGTTAATACTGTTAATATGGGTAGCTGTAAGTAGCAAAGGAAAGTTTCCAGTTAGTTAGTTATTTTTTAGCCGAAGCGTTAATTCACTTTTGTTTTCATATGCTTTTGCCAGACTTCGTTTCTGGCCATCTGATAAATTTACTGAATAATTTACGTAAGTCATATATATTATAAGTTAGATTAAACTATTATCAATTCATTTCCGACAGTATCAATAACTACATCTACTTCATAGAGAACGAGAGCATAAACTTTATAAGGAGCCCCCGGAGGCATATTTAGCTTATATCTCAAACTTAGTTGTTTCGGATCAATACTGACTTCATTTTCCTCGTAACTCAAATCAAAATGTATCATCCCGAAAAGAGTTTTAAAATTACCCACATTGAGTAAAGTTCCAGTGTTTTTATCATTTTGCTTGTAAGAATAATTAATAACATCTCTGAATTTTCTTATGATATTAGCATAACTACATTCGGTTTCTGGATAATAAACTCCATTTCCGACTTCCAATCTAAATGATTGTAAATAGCAATTAGTATTAGCAGCATTTACCTTAAACGTATCCAAAAAATGAGGATTTTGAGTTTGAGAAGAACTCTTGTCTGACCTTTGCAAATACACAAACACATTTTTGGGATTTTTAACACCAGCCGTTATTCTAAATACGGATTCAGTTAGATCAGAACTTCCACTCTCTTGTATCATTTCACGGAGGTAAGCCCATCTTGCCGATGTCATATGATTTGTCATCACATAACTTAAACCATCTGCGTTAAATATCATTCTGGGCATCCACAAAACTAATTTATTAATAACTACTCGATCGTCATCACCACCAGCTTTGAATATTAGCACATTATCATCTGTCAGTTGCAAGCTGATTTGAATCTGACTAGGAGGAAGCATGTTTGTTTCCACAACTTCAAAGAAGGAATATTTGTTTAATGGGATTATAGAGTCAACTATTTGATTAGTTATGATTAAAGCATGACGAATCGCAAATCCGGAATTATAACCAGCTTGATCATCTCGAGATTCTGCAGCAGCTGTATTATCTAAATAAAAGTATTCATTTGTTCCGGTTATCTTTACAAAATCGTCAAAATGTTCAAGCAAGTTTTTGACGTTAATAAATCTGTGAAGATTATTTCCATCGTAAACTGTTTTTCCATTTTGCCTTACTTGCATGTGATCAATCAATGAAGCTGCATCGTTAATTAAAGCAATTCTGTCAGCATCTGCAAAAGCAGCTCCGTCAGCAACTTTGTTTACTTGAAAACTGATTTCAAAATATGCGTTATACCAATCAAAGTGAGAACTTCTATCATTTATTGTAAACGGATAACCACTTTTCATTTGTCTGGTATTATTTCCCGGTTGTCTTATTGGGGTAACTGAATAGGTACATATTCATATCTAGTATTGTATTGATTACTTCGAAACATCTATATACTAGTAATTAGATTATTTTTTTATTAATTAATCGATTAATTCTTGCATTAATTCCCCTTCCGGAGAGTAATCTACTAATTTTTGCATTTACATCTTCTTCAGTTTCAGCTACAACTTCTTTTTTGTTATCAGCTTTTGTAAGTTCTTTTAAAACTATATCACCTTTTGGTTTAATAACTGAAACTAACTTATCAGCAGCCATTTTTCCTACTTCATCTCCAGGTTTTTTAGAACCACTCTCTAAGATTTGTTTTCCAGCGGTTTCTAATGCTTTCTTGCCTGCTGTTTTCACAGACTCGCTAAATATCTTTAATCCGACTTTTGAAAACATGTCAAATATGCCAGCTCCAGTCAATCGATCAACTTGAGTATATGTTCCCGTACTAGTGTCATAAACTTTTTTTAAACGTGCCATATAACTTATGTTACATAAATTCCTTCAAAACAAAACGGAATGATGTGTGGACACCATTAAGATTAATAATCTAACCAGAGAAATGTAAACATTATACTGTTAATGATCGTTTTGTTTACCTCACAGAACCCGACTCTTATCGGTTCATCTTTAAAAGGATAAGATCTCATGAGATCAGCTGTACTTATTTCATAAATGACATCCCCATATGATCCATCAACAATAGAATTACTTATCAAATCACAGTGGATTTACAAAGTATCAATAGAATTTGTTATGTTTGGTGTCACAGTTCCAAATTTAGTTTCTCTAATAACTACATCTTTGTCATACCTAATCAGGGTGTGAAAGTTTGTTTCTCTTAAATCAAGCATGAAAATATTATGGATGGTAACCAAACATTTGAAACTTGATAAATCAAACTCAATTCTTATCGGGATAGGTGAGTCATCAGTTAACTCACCGTTTACAGTCAACGTTTCTTTTATGTAATTTTCGATATCGGCATAACTGTAATTTCCATTTGTAAAAATAATACTTTTCCAATCTGTTCCATTGTGATACCTTATCACTTTGTTATTAAAATCCTCGCTAATATTATACCACGAGTAAGTCATAGAATTACTCTTATCAAGTCCGATGCCGTACTGTTTGTTCTTACATAATATTAATGATCTGTCAAATACAGTTGTAAAATTACTCGGTGTATTTGAGCTATAAATTATTGACGCTTTCTCCGATGATAATACAATTTTTTGTTCCATATAATAAAGGATGGATAATTTTTGTTAATACTCATCATTCCGGTATATAATACAGTTTCAAACTTGATTTTTCAAAACTGAAAACTTGTATAGTGTCTTCTACCGCATGTACAGAGAAAACAAACACAACATCTCGTTTTAAATAAAATTCAAATGTTTCTTTTAACACAGACCTACCATCTATCTCCACCGTGTCAAGATGCTTTATATTCCTCCTGCCTAGTGTGTTAATTATGAATTGTCCTGCATCCGCTCCTGTATAAGTAAAATCTACTTCAAATACATAACGGCCTTCTTTTGTAATGGTGAGATCGCCAAACTTGTCGTCTCCCTTCACAGAATAATATTCTTCACCTTTTAGTGGATTGGCTACAAAAGTAAACGCACGGAGAAACCTATTACATGTATAACGTTCGGTTCTTTCAAGTGGTTTTTGCGTCGGGTATGATACAAAAGTATTATATCTACCATCATAATCTTGAATAATACTTATACCATCTATTGTATATTCAAAAAGTAGAATCCAGCTTAAATAGTCTACTTTTACTTTCAACGCATCAATTATACCAATAATTGCTGTGTGTCGGCTACCAGACTTTTGATTAAACTGTTTAAAAAAAGCTATTTCATGATCAAAAGCTTCGCTTTTTTTCATCTTGGGCAGCTTTCAATTGCTTTGAAGCGTCATCAATAGCAATCTCAAGTTTATCAGTGTTAACCAGTTTGCTCAGTGCAGTCTCAAGTTTATCAGTGTCAACCAGTTTGTTCAGAGCAGTCTCCAGCAACATACTGTCATTCATTTTCTTTTTGATTTCTTCAAATTCTTTGTTGATATCAGCAACGTTGGTGTTTATCTGCTCATTTAATATTTTAATTTGAGTTATTTCGGTAGTAAAAGCAGTTCTCATTTTTTTTGAAGCATCAGCATTAGCAGTTTCTAGTTCATTGTTATTAACTATTAGTTTATTGACTTCTTCGATCCGTGTATTAATATTTTGAACACCAGCTCTTATTTGTTCACTTAATTTCTTGTAGTTTTCACTATCTTCCAATCCATCTTCTTTCTTTTCTAACTCTTTCAAAGCATCACTCAAAAGTTTTATTTCATTTTTCAATCCGTTTTGAATTTCAAGCATTTTCTCGCGGTTTGCTAGTAACTTTGTTTGTATCAGAATTAATGATCAACACGTGTTGTCAAATTTTTTATCATGTCTGGAATTTTATCAATATCATAATCACGTTTGCTTTTTGTTATTCTTCTTTGAGTAAATTGCTTTGTTGCTGCTTCATCTGCTTTTGTTGAATTACCAACACTGGTAATTTTATTATTATCCATGTTAAGATCACTTCTCAAAACATTTTCCTGGTTTTTACCCTTGTGAAGATAATTATCCAGATGTTTTTGTTTTACATACTCAGACAGCACAATACCGAAATTTGTAATATTAACACTGCCAGTAGTAACTTCCTCGCCAAGATCATTAAAAAGCCCCATTATATAATATATAATTAGATTAAATTTCACCAGTGAAGTTTCTTTTGATCAACTTCCTCGGACGATCCAGATACAGAAAGTCATACTGCTTGTCAGTAGCTTTTCTGTACTGCTCTTTGCTGACATCTTGTTCTTTGGAAAGCATACCCAGCTCACGATTAAACGGAGTTGCGAAGAAGATGTAATGAGAACAGTTCAAACGAATGTCTTTGGGAGTTTTGTAATAAGATTGAGATAAACAAATCACACAACAATTTTTATGTCTTCCCTGGATGAAATAATTAATAATATCGTTTTGATTGCGCTCACAAACATAATCGTCGAAAATGACTATCTTTTGAGTATCTGAACCCAAATAATTCACAGGGATAACTTTATCATTTGAACACTCCAGTATATCTTCGACTGGGATTTTATTTTTTTTTGCTATCTTTTCAAGTTTTTGTGACAAAACCTGATACTTAGACTGTTCCAAGTTTTTAGCAAACAAATAAATCTTGTCGTAGTAAACTAAAGGTTTCAGCAACATGTGAACTAATGTGTTTGTCTTACCAGATCCTGAATTACCGCATATAAGCATTCTAAAACAACAGTCGGCATAAAATTCCATAGTTGTTTAAAATTACCGTTTTCTGTTTTCTTATCATAGTTTGGAATTTCCATTATAATAATGCTTGGATAATACTCGTCTTAACTTATTTTAATTTAACTTATTTTAATCTAACTTATATTATTACATGTCTTTGTTAAAATGGAAAGAATTAGCAGATAAAATGCGAAAATCGAGTGAGCTTGTTAAAGAATACGAGAATAAAGTTATCCGAAAAAGACTAGAAAAAGGAGCTAGTCGTGATTTATACGCAGAAATATTTAAACCTGTTACTAGCGAAATAACAGAGCAAACAAGGAGGCTGCTGAACATTTGATTACCCTTCCGGAAATACGTCAACAGTTGGCTCTTCTTCCCGGGGCAATACGTCCACAATTATACTTGCCCCGCCTGATCGCGGAGCTATAGGACCACCACCGCCGCCACCACCTCCGCCACCACCGCCGCCGTCAGCGCCACACGTTAAAAAACCAGCTGCCAAGAAAACCGCAGATCCTAAAGACCAAGCACCGGCGGTTGATTTCATGGAGGAGACAGTCAATACACTCTAGACTAAAATTAAGAAGTGCTTCAGACAGAGTGCTAAGGTCAAAAGCTGCCGAACCCAGAACAGACCTGTTTGCAGGACTAAAAAAAATATTTGCATCATTTGATCCCGAGGAAGAAAAAATATTGAAAGAGATAGAAGAAGATAATGAATGGGAAGATGAGGAATCCAAACCGGTGTATGATACTGACTTGGATGCTGGTATGGATGAAAAAGTACTTCACAAGCATGGCTTGTTATTGCCAACTGAAATACCAGGTATTATGAAAGGAGAAGCTGAATATGATGGACATATTGAACAGGCTGAAGAGGCATATAAGAAAATATCCCGTGAGATGTGTGGTCTAAGGACACAAATAAACAACCTCAGCGAAGAAAAACTCCAAGAGAGGTATGATAATGCGAAATCCGGTGCACATAAGCGTGAAATGGCAATATTACTACAGAGCTCCGCGCACCGCAGGCAAAACAAGGCTCCGCTTATGAGAGACTATGATAAAAAAGCAGATGAGGCAAATGCTCTGAAATTTTACATAAAAAGATTACCTGAGCGAATTCGGGCAGCTAGCGAAACTGTACAAAAGACTGGCAAGGGGATGCAACAAAAAAGAAATTCCTACAAAGCCGACAAAGATGGCCACTATGGAGTGTTACAAATTGATTTACCCAAGCATGTTGGTCATCACAAACTTATTACGAAACTAGGAGAAGCAGTTTTGCTAAACCTAAAAGTAGATGATGATTTTATAGACTTGATAACAAAGCGTTACAATAAGAAAAAAACGTATTCAAAGCTGTCTCAGAATGCTTTCAAGGAACCAACAAAATTATCTGGTTTGCCAATTCATAAAGGTTCTTCAAAGTTTAAAAAGATTTTAGGAGGTTGTGTTGAATATTACAATGGTCCCAAAGATTTGATGGATGATCTAGAGTTAGTATGTGGGAGTATCAATTCAGGAAATAATAGTCCACAGCTAATAAATAAAGGTATTGGCATAATCGATGAATTATTAAAAATAGGTAAAATATCATCCAAAGAACATGAGCATCTATTTTATAAATATTTTGATTAAATTATTGTCTAACTGTAATTATACATGATACAAATTACTAACAAAGAAGAATTAATTGACCATTTGACGCGGCTTGTGGCTGCATACAGACGCAGTCATAAATTGTGCGGCATTATAAACACAACATTGCAAATTGTTAGCGGAATAATTGGTTGTACTGCCGTATTGGCATTGGTTCCGGCAATTCCTGTTTCTTGGCTGCAGTTGGTGCAGTTCCTCCAGTAGTTGCTGTTTTAGCGAGAAAACAAGAATAGCAGAAAGAAAGACTTTGTTGAAAACACAGCATAGGAGTTTAAACAACTTCTATCATATGTCCAAACAACCACAGGACTAGAAAATGATGACTTTAATACAATGATTAGAGATTCAAAAGAATGACAACTTTACAGAACCTCTGGAAATGTATATGAAAAGATTCAAGTTAAATGGCCATGGCAATCAGTCGTAATTCTTGTCTGACTTGTTTCCATATCCTATCGTACTTTTCTCTGGTTGATTTTGTTTTAATCGGTTTTGTTTCTTTTTCTATTTTTAATATTTTAAATATTTTCTGGAAAATGTATTCAAATTTGATTGATCTTTTTCGACCTTCTGTTTTATCCAAAATCTTTACAATTTTGTAAAACAAATCTTCAAATCTTTGTCTATTTTTGGAAGACAAATCATATTCTACCAAGTATTTATCTAAATGGTACTTTCTGTGGTAAATAGTTTTCTTTCGGCTGTAATTGCAACCTGCAATAAGATTGTAACCGTTGTGAGTGTCGCAATTAAGACAAATGCGTTCGTTATCGAAAACTTCACAAGTATCATTACAATTCACACACGCGTAAGTACAGTTGTAACACAGCTTGGCTCTGGTACAATATTTACAAAGCTTCTTTTTATTAGTTGCGTGAAATAAGATGCAATCTACGCAGGATCAATAATATCTAAACCTCTTTCACAATATTTGCAATTCATTATATTATAATATATAATTATATTTTTAAAATAAAGGCTTAAAGAAATATTGTCTTATGTAATTATATAAATGAAACATATAGAAAAGAAAATCAAAAACTTTAAGAAAGATCAAATGGAACATGCAAAAACTATTGATTTTGAAGATGCGAGTAAATTTGATGCAGAGCTTTTAATTTTTTCAAACTTTCAAGATTTGACAGAAAGAATCATAACAATGGTAAAACAACTAAAACTGTCACGGAAAATAAAAAAAGGAGATATAAACAAGCTGCATGCTTTTTGTAAAAAACAAATTTCAGAGGCAACAAGTTACCATCCAACAGTATACAAAGATTCTTTTATTGCTTACTACAGCATTTTGTTAGACAAAGGAATTAAAATTATTATGTACGGATAAATAAAAAATAATGTAACTTATAGTATATGAGTATTTACAGTTATGCAGAAGAAGAAAGAAAACATTTTGAAGAGGAACAGAAGGCTTATGAGAAAGTAGCTGCTTACGAGCAGGCTCTTTTAACCTAGACAAATGAACTTGTCAAAGAGTTTGAGACAGTTCACATGCAACGATTGTCAGATGATATTGCAGCTTTTAAAAAAGATTGGGCAATAAAAACTGAGATTGAGTGCAATGATGCTGTAAAGCTTCTTACAGATCTAGCAGAAAAAGAAATTAAGATTTTTAATGAATCACAATTAAAAGTAATGTCTGAAAATGTTGAGTTGTTCAGAGATAATCTAATCAGCAATCGAGAAAAACCTCATGTGATTAATACTGATATCGGATGTCATGAAGACTTTGAATCGTTTGTCAAAAGTTTAAAAGAAATGATTGATGCAGAAGTTTTTGATAAAGACGAGTTTATAAACTATTGCAAATACCGGATAAAAATAAAATCACTGGCAGCCGGAGGTGATCTTGAAACTGTTGATTTTGACCGATACTGCAAATATCATGTAAAAATAAGTCAGATGATAGATAATAGAGTTCTTGAGGAATTTTTTTTTCGGAGATACTTAGACATTCTCCTGGATAATGAAATAGATGCTCTCTTGGATGAGGTTACTAATGAGGACACCGGTGAATATATTTATGAGGATACCGATGAAGATACCGGTGAGGACACCGATGAGGATATCGATGAGGACTCCGGCGAGGGTGAAAATATTAAATAAAAGAATGTTATTTAATTAATTAATTAATTAATAGGGGCTTAAATAACTAATCTCATGAAATATTATATAATGAGTATTCGAGAAATTGAAACATTCCCAAAACAGTATAGCAAGGTTTTTAAAATAGATATATATGGTAGTGATGATCCGGTTGTTCAACTACAAAAATCACACTGTCCTGCTGTACAGTTTATCAGAGCAGAACTAAAAAGAACAGGTGGATTTAAATTAAGTATTGATGTAAAACTTACTCTTAAAAAACAAGTACCGCGCGATAGAGGAGGTTTTGATTTTGTATACAAACAGCTTACTTTGCCTCGAAGGCTGTAATAATATTAAACAAAAATCAAATATCAGAAGCATTAGACAAAGCACAGGAAGACATTATAAATAGAATTGGAAATTGGATTCAGTTGGGAAGTGGTTGGGTAATTGAAACACTAGACGCACTGTATATAAATCGAATAAAGTATATGCCTTTACGGAGTAGCTCTTATTTGGATTTAATAACTGATATTGATCAATATTTGTTTGTGGAAAAAGGATTAAGAGGCGGTACGAGTTATATTGCAAACAGATATTCACAGGCTAACAATAAATATATGAAAAACTATGACAAGAAAAAAGAAAGCAAGTACATAATATATCTCGATGCTAATAACTTGTTCGGGTGGGCTATGTGTCAGCCGTTACCTACCGGCAACTTCAAGTGGGTTGATAAGTTTGAAAAAGGAAAATCAAATTACATTGTTGAGTGCGATATTACGTATCCTGAGAAACTGCATGACTCGCATAATGATTATCCTCTCGCCCGGAAAGTTTAAATATCCAAGATGAGTGGTTGTCAGACTATTGTAAAAATTTAAAACAAAAGTTTAATTTAGGACATTGTAATGTTAATAAACTTGTTACGACGTTGAAAAATAAAGAAAAGTATGTCGTGCATTTTAGAAACTTAGACTTGTATAAAAAGCTTGGATTGAAGGTAACAAAAATACATCGAATACTACAGTTCGACGAATCGAAATGGTTGAAAACATACATAGACTTTAATACTGCTAAGAGAACAGCTGGTAAAACTGCTTTTAAAAAGGATTTCTTCAAATTGATGAACAATTCAGTTTTTGGTAAAACTATGGAAAATTTGAGAAAAAAAATTAATGTTAAATTGACTCACGACAAGGAGGTTCTTTTAAAATATGCAGCAAGACCTTCATTTATTTCTTGTAAAATGGTTAATGAAAATTTATTTGCCATAAACAGAATAAAAGAACGATTATTTTTAAATCGTCCTTGTTATGTTGGCATGTGTATTTTAGACTTGTCAAAATATTTGATGTATGATTTCCATTACAACTATATCAAACACAAATATGATAGAAAAGCTAAGTTATTATTTACTGATACCGATTCCTTGTGTTATGAAATAAAAACAAAAGATGTGTATGCGGACTTTTACAAGGATAAAGAACTGTTTGATAATTGTGATTATGATCTGAAAAGTCAGTTTCATTTTAATGATATTAAAAAGGTTATTGGCAAGATGAAAGATGAAACGTGCGGAATACCTATTGTTGAATTTGTTGGGTTGCGAAGTAAGCTATATTCGTATGTGCTAGATAATGAGGTTAGCGCAAAGAAATGTAAGGGTGTAAAAAAGTGCGTTGTTAAAAAACAGATAGCACATGACGATTACAAAAGGATTTTGTTTACGGCAACAGAAGCTCATCATGAGATGAAAGTTATTAGATCACAAAAGCATAACATAAGCAGCTATGCAATAAATAAAAAAAGTTTATCAGCTTATGATGATAAACGGTACATACTAGATAACGGACAAGATACGTTAGCATACAGTTAATTGTAATAGTTGAGTAGCATTCAAGGGTTTAAAAATAATTATATATACTATTATATAATGGAACAAGAAAGCTTAGAAAAGGTTTGCAGAAAACTTAACCATTTGAAAGATAAATATAGAAGAGAATTGATGAGAGGTAAGCAACTCCAAGTAGAATATGAAATAGTTCGTGATAATTTTATGGACACCAAAAAGAGCAAAGTCGACAACCCGAAAAGATTGCTGGTTGAAATGGATAATTATGAACGTGAGCTGGCCGGAAACAGAGAAGAGCTTCTTGAACTGAAATACAAAATAGCAAAGTGTAGGAAAACAAAATACTCCATGGTAAAAAATGATATGCAGAGCGATGATGAAGACTACTGCCCGGTTCCGTCTGACTTTGCTTAACGAGTTGCAAATGTTATTGAAAAACTTCGCTGGAAGTAGATTCGCCGAAAGTAGACAAAAAATAAAATTGCGCTCTCCTAAAATGGCAAACTGGATTGATTAGTAGTATAGATACGAGGGGTATCAGGCGAGTTTCTCTGAGCGGGGTGCTTGAGAAAACTAATGAATATGTTGGGGTTGACTTAGGCGTGACTTGCATTTAGATCTTGGTGATATAAATGAGAGTTACGCCTGAGTCCCCCTGGCATATTTCATTAGTTGTTCTCATTCCCCGCGAGGGAAAACTGGCCTGGTACCCCTCATATCTATACTACTCCGCTCGACACCTCCTGTCAAAGGACCCAAACCTGCAAGTGCTTGTACTGGAAGCAAAAGGTAACGGTCATGCATGGTATTGCACACGGGTCTATCAAAACGACTGGCATGCGGATGCAACGGTTAGGATTGCTTCAAAATATGGTGGAATACGCAGAGAATGTGCAGGTACTGTTCAGAATGTATATATTTTTGCAGGGAGTAAGTATTCTTTACTCCCTTTTTTCTGGTTATATATCGAACAATTGGACTAAAGTATTACTCACACGGAACGTGCGGAACATCGACCCATTTCCCCATTATGCCCATTTCGTGAAATGATATAAAGTTGAATTTAATGAAAGATGGCGAAAACATTCAGAAAGATGTATGCACATGTGCTTCCGAGGCTCGTCAGAGTGTTGAAATGACACGTGTTTCTGCCTGTATTATCCGTTTCCGATGTTTTCTGGTATTAAAATATGTTGTAAACTTTGGACTTGAAAATGCTTAAATATCAATGCCTGTGACAGGCATTGATATTTAAGCATTTTCAAGTCCAAAGTTTTTTCTGGACAATATATAACTAAATGTATCTAACTATCTGAGTGCATATATATATAAGCCTATATGTGAAATGATACACATTTTGGTTATTTATATCGGGGCTGAGGGGCTAATACTTACAACAGTATAATTACTAAAAGTTATCACATGCTGTCTCCCCTTATATATTGTATGTGACCGTACATCTTGCATTAGTGTGGGTAATAGAACTTAGCATTAATTACTTTTGTATTTTTTTTCTTTTCTTATTTGTATTTGGTTACCTCCCTATCTTGCACTATAATAACAATTGTATGTTACATTTATGTAGCTTTCTGAATAAACATTATCTTATCTATCTGATCTTATTTAAGGCAAATCTGATCTATTCAATCAAAACAATAAACGAAACTATCATGCAGGACTAAAATACAAATAAGAGAGCACGTCCCGCGTGGTTGCTGGCCCCTAATGAAAATGTGTTGTTTTATTTATCATTTGCAAAAAAATCAAACATATTCATTAGGGGCCTGCAACCACGTGGGACGTGCTCACTTACTTGTAGCTTAGTCCTACATGATAGATTCGTTCAGTGTTTGCTTAAAGCTACAGAGTCCCTATATCAATCGATTTCTTCTTTGTAGGCGTGTCTTTATTTGTAACTTCATGTTCACCAGCTCATGTCGAAATCGGGTATTTAAGCGAGCAAATATAGCGCATGAAATCATTTACTGTATATATATCGGCCAGTGCACATCGTACCTATACACAGGTAACAGTAATTTTTACCGAAAAAAAAAGTTAGCTTCTTTCGGGGCTCGAACACACGGCCTTCTGATTTCAAGTCCTGTGCTCTAACCACTGAACTACAACGCTACTTGAGAAAATAGTATACTAACTACTATATATTATGAGGCAAAATAACTTAACATATTTGAACGCAACTAAAGATTGATCAATACATATGCAGTCCATATTGTCGCACGTGTACATTAACATTGCCTGGTGTAATACTGTATCTTATAAATATGAAACTAATACTTCGTCTCAAATCAACCATATATCGACTTGTTATTTAGCGCTTGATGAGTTTGTGTGCGCGCCCTTGTTATTACGTAATGCCTATTAGTGTTAAAAATGCAACAAAATACCAATAAATAGCAGTGGTCTAGAGGTTCAGCATACATCTTCCAAATCTTACAAGTGCAATGGCTGTGGTTCAAATCCCGTTCCGGGCAACTATTTTTTTATCACATATATTCTGGAGCCGTATATTTATCGATCTTACCTGTACGAAGGCTAAATAAAAATGTGAAATTTTACGTATCGATTTCTCCTTATATACCGACTTTTGGGGTGTTCGTCGATTTGAAACTACTTCACACGTGACTCATTCATATTCATGAGTTATTATCAGTTAAAATAGGGACTGTACAGCTTTAAGTAGCATGCTCATCATTGCCCATTTGACTCAATCACCAACGTTGTATCAAAAAACGTGCAAAATCTTGCCTTATATATTGTCCAAAAAAAACTTCGGACTTAAAATGTTTAAATATCAATACCTGTGACGTGCGCAACACATCTAATACCAGAAAACATAAAAAACAGATAATACAGACAGAAAGACGTGTCTTTTCAACACTCTGGTGAGCCTCGTAAGCACATGTGCATATATCTTTCTGAATGTTTTTTGTCATCTTTTATTAAATTCAACTTTAAACCATTTAACGGAATGGGTCGATGTTCCATGTGAGTAATGGTTTAGCCCAATTGTTCAATATATGACCAAAAAAATATACATTCTGAACAGTACCTGCACATTCTCTGCATATTCTGCCATATTTTGAAGAAATCCCAGCCGTTGCATACGCATGCCAGTCGTTTTGATAGACCAGTGTGTACTGTACCATTGTATTAACGACATTGGACCTAGTGTAATGGTTAGCATCTTGGTATGACTTGTACATTATCCCAGTCAGGACCGAAATTGGATTAATTCTGAAAATACTGGAAAAAGAATTTCAGAGTCCTTCAGATGAGACTTGAACCCAAAGATAAATAAACGCCTACTTTGAAATGGTTTTACATGTTTTGCAAACTATTAAACTTATATTCATAATTTTGATAGAGCTTCATGCAAACTGATTCAGTATATGTATCTTTCAAAATCAAAATCTTGAAAATTGTCGTCTTTTTACTCTGCCAAAGATTTTTATTTTACTATAGAACATAAGGATAAAAACTGAAAAACACAAATGTTATCACCTACTGAAAATAATATAAAATCTCAACATCTCTGCAATTGAAAATAATGAATAGGGAAAAACTTTAAAAATCGTCTCCTAATAAACTGTTTGGGCAATTTTGAACAAATTTCACATGGATGATACTGATGTCAGTACCTTTCAAAATTATTCGAATTAGGTCAATGCGGTATCCAAGATGCCAATCAATACCATATATGGGGGGGTTGTTATACTATTATATTAACCACATTTGAATAGGTGATAGACTATTATAATAACCAAATTTGGGTGGGTGATAGACTATTATAATAACCACATTTTGGTAGTTTGACAGACTATTATAATAACCACATTTATGTAGGTGATAGACTATTATAATAACCACATTTGGGTGGGTGATAGACTATTATAATAACCACATCTGGGTAGTTGATAGACTATTATATTAACCACATTTGGGTAGGTGATAGACTATTACAATAACCACATTTGGGTAGGTGATAGACTATTATAATAACCACATTTGGGTAGGTGATAGACTATTATAATAACCACATTTTGGTAGGTGATAGAATATTATAATAACCATATTTGGGTAGGAGATAGACTATTATAATAACCACATTTGGGTGGGTGATAGACTATTATAATAACCACATTTGGGTAGGTGATAGACTATTATAATAACCACATTTGGGTAGGTGATAGACTATTATAATAACCACATTTGGGTAGGTGATAGACTATTATAATAACAACATTTGGGTAGGTGATAGACTATTATAATAACCACATTTGGGTAGGTGATAGACTATTATAATACATAATGGATTGAATGTATGGTACGGATTGTATAAATGTATTTTTTTATTATCCATCGACGTTTAAATATCACTTTAATTGTAGAAATTGTAATTTCAATATCCATCTATTATTATTCATAAAGTTGTAAATGATGAACGGATGTACAGTAAGGTATGGTCAGGGTTGCTGTACATCAAAAGATGTTGGGCTAGAAATAATAATATGCAGCCTGTTGATCTTCTTATTAATGGTAAGGCCAGGCAGTATTTTTTTGTTTGTTTTTATGATTACCTACCTACCCTTTTAACACTAAAATGATTACCTACCCTTTTAACACTAAAATTTAGTGGGGAGTAAAAAAAAAAGGTGTGTCTCCAAAAGAGTAATGCTTTCAACCATAGACCTAATATAATTATTATTGTGTCTCCTAGGTAGCATGGCAGACACTTAGGGATCACTGTCCGTCGTCGTCTATCACACTTTAACCTGCAACCTAACCTTAACCATACCTTGAAAAGTGTTTTACCTATGTTCATGAAACTTCACACACATCTTCATCTTACCTCAATAAATGTCATTAAATATGTTCAATAAATCTGAATTTAGTTTTGGCAGAGTAATGGCCCTTTTCATAAAACTTCAACCTGCAACCTAACCAAAGTCATAACTGACTATAACTTGAAAATCATTTGACCTATGTTCAAGAAACTTCACGCACATTTTCATCTAACCCAAAGAAATGCTGTTACACATGTCCAATAACTCCGATCTTCATTTTGGCAGAGTAATGTCCCTTTTCGTAAAATTTTAACCTTCATCCTAATCTGGCTCATAACTTGGCAAAATAGTGACCTATGGTCATAGCACTTTACACAGTTTTTCTTTATCAATTATCCAATGCCATTGACATGTCCAATAACTATGACTTTCATTTTGACAGAGTTATGGCCCTTTTCATAAAACTTTAACCTAGCTCATGATTTGGCAAAACATTGACCTATGGTCATGCAACTTTATACAGTTTCTCCTTATCAATTTAAAATTAAATCGGCTCCATAATTCATGAAGGATTGCATCCTCTGTCTTCATGGTCCAACTTTATTCATTATAATTATGCCCCCGAAGGGTGGCATATAGTAATCGCACTGTCTGTCCGTTCGCGTGTACACTCGTGTCCGCTTCATAACTCTGACAATAATGGACGGATTTTCAAATAACTTTGCACAATTGCTCACCACAACAAGACGACGTGTCGCGCACAAAAACCAGGTCCCAGGCTCCAAAGTCAAGGTCACACTAAGAGGTCAAAGGTCAAAATCTGTTCGTGACTACACTCGTGTCCGCTTCATAACTCTGACAATAATGACAGGATTTTCAAATAACTTCGCACAATTGCTCACCACAACAAGACGTTAATTTTTTAATTTTTTATTTTTTTATTTTTTTTTCTTTGATTTTTATTGTTTGTTTGAATTTATTTTTAAATATCTGTTGGTTTCATATTGCTCCAAGGTCAAGGTCACACCTACAGGTCACTTCGGGGGCATTTGTCACTTACTGTTAGGTCTGTGCTTCAACTTAAAAAGTTTGAATTTCTTAACCCACTGAAATGAACTAGATTTTGCTTACCTATAATACTTCGCTAATAATGCTATAGATTTGTTTCAAATAACAGATATTTTCATTTTATTTTTATTCTCTTACACTCCTCCTATTCAGTTTTGCTGAAAACTTTGGCAAAACAATAAAAAAAATACTGGCCTAAGCTCACACATCCAAACTCCATAGCTGCTATATCTGCTTCATAATGACTTCAGGTCGAGTTGGAGGTAGAACAGAGAGCATGCAGTTGAATACAAGTAACGGCAGACACCTGGGATGTTGGCGACAGTGGGTCGGAAGGTCAGTATAGGTCATGTTGGAAGACAGTGGATCGGAAGGTCAGTAAGGGTCATGTTGGAGGACAGTCAGTTGGAAGGTCAGAAAGGGTCATGTTGGAGGAAAGTGGGTTGGAAGGTCAGTAAGGGTTATGTTGGATGACAGTGGGTCAGAAGTTCAGTATGGGTCATATTGGGACAGTGGGTTGGAAGTTCAGTATGGATCTTTGTTGGAGTTCAGTGGGTTAGAAGGTCAGTATGGGTCATGTTGGAGGTCAGTATGGATCATGTTGGATGACAGTGGGTTAGAAGATCAGTATTGGTCATGTTGGAGGTCAGTGAGTTAGATGGTCAGTATGGGACATGTTGGAGGACAGTGGGTTGGAAGTTCAGTATGGGTTATGTTGGTGGACAGTGGGTTAGAAGATCAGTATGGGTCATGTTGGAGGTCAGTATGGGTCATGTTAGAGGACAGTGGGTTGGAAGGTCAGTATTGGTCATGTTGGGGGATAGTGGGTTGGACGTTCAGTATGGGTTATGTTGGAGATCAGTATGGATCATGTTGGAGTACAGTGTGTTGGAAGTTCAGTATGGGTTATGTTGGAAGGTCAGTATGGGTCATGTTGGAGGACAGTGTGTTGGAAGATCAGTATGGGTTATGTTGGAGGTCAGTATGGGTCATTTTTGATGACAGTGGGTTAGAAGATCAGTATTGGTCATGTTGGAGGTCAGTGAGTTAGACGATCAGTATGGGTCATGTTGGAGGACAGTGTTTTGGAAGGTCAGTATGGGTCATGTTGGATGACAGTGGGTTAGAAGATCAGTATTGGTCATGTTGGAGGTCAGTGAGTTAGATGGTTAGTATGGGACATGTTGGAGGACAGTGTTTTGGAAGGTCAGTAAGGGTCATGTTGGAGGACATTGTTTTGGAAGGTCAGTATTGGTCATGTTGGAGGACATTGTATTGGAAGGTCAGTATTGGTCATTTTGGAGGACATTGTTTTGGAAGGTCAGTATTGGTCATGTTGGATGACAGTTGGTTAGAAGATCAGTATTGGTCATGTTGGAGGTCAGTGAGTTAGACGGTCAGTATGGGACATGTTGGAGGACAGTGGGTTTGAAGCTCAGTATGGGTTATGTTGGTGAACAGTGGGTTAGAAGATCTGTATGGGTCATGTTGGAGGTCAGTATGGGTCATGTTGGACGTCAGTGGGTTAAAAGGTCAGTATGGGTCATGTTGGAGGACAGTGTGTTGGAAGATCAGTATGGGTTATGTTGAAGGTCAGTATGGGTCATGTTGGAGGTCAGTGGGTTAGAAGATCAGTATGGGTGATGTTGGAGGTCAGTGTGTTGGAAGATCAGTATGAGTGATGTTGGAGGTCAGTATGGGTCATGTTGGATGACAGTGGGTTGGAAGATCAGTATAGATCATGTTGGAAGGTCAGTATGGGTCATGTTGGAGGTCAGTGGGTTGGAAGGTCAGTATGGGTCATGTTGGACAGTTGGTTGGAAGGTAAGTATGGGTCATGTTGTAGGACAGTGGGTTAAAAGGACAGTATGGGTCATGTTGTAGGACAGTGGGTTGAAAGTTCAGTATGGGTCATGTTGGAGGACAGTGGGTTGGAAGGTGATTATTGGCCATGTTGGAGGACAGTGGGTTGGAATGTCAGTATGGTTCATGTTGGAGGTAAGTATGGGTCATGTTGGAGGTCAGTATGGGTCATGTTGGATGACAGTGGGTTGGAAGATCAGTATGGATCTTGTTGGAAGGTTAATATGGGTCATGTTGCAGGTCAGTGGGTTGGAAGGTCAGTATGGGTCATGTTGGGGGACAGTGTGTTGGAACGTCAGTATGGGTCACTGCCGGGGTCATGATGGAGGTCAGTTGATTGGAAGGTCAGTATGGGTCATGTTGTAGGACAGTGGGTAAAAGGACAGTATGGGTCATGTTGTAGGACAGCGGGTTGGAAGTTCAGTATGGGTCATGTTGGAGGACAATGGGTTGGAAGGTCAGTATTGGCCATGTTTGAGGACAGTGGATTAGAATGTCAGTATGGTTCATGTTTGAGGTCAGTATGGGTCATGTTGGAGGTCAGTATGGGTCATGTTGCAGGACTGTGGGTTGGAAAGCCAGTATGGTTCATGTTGGAGGTCAGTATGGGCCATGTTGGAGGTCAGTATGGGTCATGTTGGAGGTCAGTATGGTTCATGTTGGAGGACAGTGGGTTGGAAGGTCAGTATGGGTCATGTTGGCGGACAGTGGAATGGAAGATCAGTGTGGGTCATATTAGAGGTCAGTGGGCTTGAGGGAAATTATGGGTCATATTGGAGGTCAGTGGGCTGGAAGGAAATTATTGGTCATACTGGAGGACAGTGGGTTGGAATGTCAGTTTGGGTCATGTTGGAGGACAATAGGTTGGAAAATCAGTATGGGTCAGTTCTTGGTTTATATATCCATCTACGGTCTTTTATATGCTGTATTACTACTTTGTTTTTCCTATAATCCCATACTTTCTCGGGATCTAGGTAAGGCACATTTAATCTGATTAAGACCTGTTCAATAAGAATAAAAGTCACAACAAAGTAATAAATGGTAAGAAAAACAATATTGATTGGTTAGTTAACAAACAAGAGGGCCAAGATGACCCTGAATCGATCACCTGATGAGGATCATTGCAATGATGAAAAAAGTGTCCTCTCGCAAATGCTAATAAAACTTGATAGACCAGGTGTTAGCGCTCATTACTAATATTAAAGAACAAGATATCCTGTGGATGCTCTACAAGCTAAATTGGCCCTTACTAGTATATCAAGGGGTTTCATCATTAAATTCCTTTCAATACCTTTTTACAAGTGCAAAACACAACAACACCCTCAACCGAAATTTTAAACACACACCTCCATGCTAACAATTCAAAAGAAGATGTTTGTACTTTTCCCTAGATATAAGTCTATGTAAAACATGTAAAATCTTTATATACAAACTTTAGAAAAATGAACAGAAGGAAAAACGCATCCAAACAGGAAACAATAATAAAAATAATGAATTAAAAAAGGCAAAAAAATAAAAAAATACCTCCAGTGGGAACCCACGTCCCTAGCTTCCCCGTGTACAAGAACTAATTCTCCAATTTTTCTATGGTGGCCATCTTTGATGTTACGTTTAACTTATTTTAACAAATTTGAAAAACATTCGTCTAAGGATCACCCATGTGAAGTTTGGTTAAAATTGACCAAGCTGTTTCTGAGAAGACGATTTTTTGGAAGATTATCCCTATATAAGTCTATGTAAAACATGTGACGCTGGGGCAGGCCAAATGTAACCCCAGGATCACCGTTTGAACAAGATTGGTAGAGGACCATAAGCTTATAGCGAATGCAAAATATTAAACCTCTGGCTCTTGCAGTTTCAGGGAAAAAGATTTTTTAAGTATTTCCCTATAGAAGTCTATATAAAACGTGTGACCGCTGGAGCGGGGCAAAATGTGACCCCAGGGTCACCATTTAAAAAACTTGTTAAAGGACCATAATCTTATAGTAAATGCAAAATATTAAACCTCTGGCTCTTGTATTTTCAGAAAAGAAGAATTTTCATTTATTTCCTATATAAGTATGTAAAACTGTGACCCCCGGGGCGGAGCAAATTAGACCCCAAGGTCACCATTTGAACAAACTTAGTAGAGGACCATAAGCTGATGCTACATGTGATACATTAAAGCTCTGTGCCTTGTGGTTTCACAGAAGATTTTTTTAAAAAAATAATTCCTTTGTAAGTCTATGAAAAACATGCAAAATCTCAATATATAAAATTTGGACCCCCGATGCATGGTAATTTTTGACCCCAGGGACGTCATTTGAACAAACTTGATATTCTAGGCGTTGGAGATCATCTTAAAAGAAAAACAGTCGAAATCTGTCCAGCGGATTATGAGAAGAAGATTTTTTAAGGTTTCGACCATAATTATATGGTAATGACGACCATTTTGGATGGCGCACTAACCTAATTTTAACAAATCTTAAATGCATTCATCTACTTAAGGATCATCCATGTGAAGTTTGGTCAAAATTAGCCAAGCGGTTTCTGAGGAGAAGATGTTTGAAGCAAAAGTCAACGACGACGACGCACGGACGACGAAGAGTAATCCCAATCTAAATATATATATATATTACAGATGTCAGCCCCACATTATGGCTCTGTTGGAGTAACTAGGCCTAGAGGTCTATGACAAGTACACAAAGGGAGTGCAGTCCACATATATACATCACATCATGTGACTATATATATTACAGATGTCAGCCCCACATTATGGCCCTGTTGGAGGAACTAGGCCAGAAGGTCAATGACCAGTACACAAAGGGAGTGCAGTCCACATATATACATCATATCATGTGTCTATATGTATTACAGATGTCGGCCCCACATTATGGCCCTATTGGAGGAACTAGGCCTAGAGGTCCATGACAAGTACACAAAGGGAGTGCAGTCCACATATATGTCTATATATATTACAGATGTCAGCCCCACATTATGGCCCTGTTGGAGGAACTAGGCCTAGAGGTCCATGACCAGTACACAAAGGGATTGCAGTCCACATATATACATCACATCACGTGTCTACATATTACAGATGTCAGCCCCACAGTATGGCCCTGTTGGAGAAACTAGGCCTAGAGGTCCATGACCAGTACACAAAGGAAGTGCAGTCCACATATATACATCACATCACGTGTCTACATATTACAGATGTCAGCCCCACAGTATGGCCCTGTTGGAGGAACTAGGCCTAGAGGTCCATGACCAGTACACAAAGGGAGTGCAATCCACATATATACATCACATCATGTGTCTACATATTACAGATGTCAGCCCCACATTATAGCCCTGTTGGAGGAATTAGGCCTAGAGGTCCATGACCAGTACACAAAGGGAGTGCAGTATACATATATACATCACATGATGTCTCTACATATTACAGTTGTCAGCCCCACATTATGGCCCTGTTGGAGGAACTAGGCCTAGAGGTCCATGACCAGTACACCAAGGGAGTGCAGTCCACAAATATACATCACATCATGTCTCTATATATTACAGATGTCAGCCCCACAGTATGGCCCTGTTGGAGGAACTAGGCCTAGAGGTCCATGACCAGTACACAAAGGAAGTGCAGTCCACAAATACATCACATAATGTATCTATATATATTACAGATGTCAGCCCCACAGTATGGCCCTGTTGGAGGAACTAGGCCTAGAGGTCCATGACCAGTACACAAAGGGAGTGCAATCCACATATATACATCACATCATGTGTCTACATATTACAGATGTCAGCCCCACATTATGGCCCTGTTGGAGGAATTAGGCCTAGAGGTCCATGACCAGTACACAAAGGGAGTGCAGTCTACATATATACATCACATGATGTCTCTACATATTACAGTTGTCAGCCCCACATTATGGCCCTGTTGGAGGAACTAGGCCTAGAGGTCCATGACCAGTACACAAAGGGAGTGCAGTCCACAAATATACATCACATCATGTCTCTATATATTACAGATGTCAGCCCCACAATATGGCCCTGTTGGAGGAACTAGGCCTAGAGGTCCATGACCAGTACACAAAGGAAGTGCAGTCCACAAATACATCACATAATGTATCTATATATATTACAGATGTCAGCACCGCATTATGGCCCTGTTGGAGGAACTAGACCTAGAGGTCCATGACTAGTACACAAAGGGAGTGCAGTCCACATATATACATCACATCACGTGTCTACATATTACAGATGTCAGCCCCACAGTATGGCCCTGTTGGAGGAACTAGGCCTTCAGGTCCATGACCAGTCTACAAAGGGAGTGCAGTCCACATATATACATCCCATCATGTGTCTATACATATTACAGATGTCAGCCTCACATTATGGCCCTGTTGGAGGAACTAGGCCTAGAGGTCCATTACCAGTACACAGAGGGAGTTCGTTCACATATATACATAACATCATGTCTCTACTTATTACAGTTGTCAGCCCCAAATTATGGCCCTGTTGGAGGAACTAGGCCTAGAGGTCCATGACCAGTACACAAAGGGAGTGCAGTCCACAAATATACATCATATCATGTCTTTATATATTACAGATGTCAGCCCCACATTATGGCCCTGTTGGAGGAACTAGGCCTAGAGGTCCATGACCAGTACACAAAGGGAGTGCAGTCCACATATATACATTACATCACGTGTCTATATATATAACAGATGTCAGCCCCACATTATGGCCCTGTTGGAGGAACTATACATAGAGGACCATGACCAGTACACAAAGGAAGTGCAGTCCACATATATACATCACATCATGTGTCTATATATATTACAGATGTCAGCCCCACATTATGGCCCTGTTGGAGGAACTATACCTAGAGGTCCATGGCCAGTACACAAAGGGAGTGCAGTCCACATATATACATCACATCATGTGGCTACATATTACAGATGTCAGCCCCACATTATGGCCCTGTGGGAGGAACGAGGCCTAGAGGTCCATGACCAGTACACAAAGGGAGTGCAATGCACATTTATACATCACATCATGTGTATATATATTACAGATGTCAGCCTCACATTATGGCCCTGTTGGAGGAACTAGGCCTAGAGGTCCATGACCAGTATACCAAGAGAGTGCAGTCCACATATATACATCACATCACGTGTCTACATATTACAGATGTCAGCCCCACAGTATGGCCCTGTTGGAAGAACTAGGCCTAGAGGTCCATGACCAGTACACAAAGGGAGTGCAGTCCACATATATACATCACATCATGTGTCTACATATTACAGATGTCAGCCCCACATTATGGCCCTGTTGGAGGAACTAGGCCTTGAGGTCTATTACCAGTACACAAAGAGAGCGCAGTCCACATATATACATCACATCATGTCTCTACATATTACAGTGGTCAGCCCCACATTATGGCCCTGTTTGAGGAACTAGGCCTAGAGGTCCATGAGAAGTACACAAAGGGAGTGCAGTCCACATATATACATCACATCATGTGTCTACATATTACAGCTGTCAGCCCCACATTATGGCCCTGTTGGAGGAACTAGGCCTAGAGGTCCATGACCAGTACACAAAGGCAGTGCAGTCCACATATATACATCACATCATGTGTCTATATATATTACAGATGTGAGCCCCACATTATGGCGCAGTTGGAGGAACTAGGCCTAAAGGTCCATGACCAGTATACAAAGGGAGTGCAGTCCACATATATCCATCACATCATGTGTCTATACATATTGCAGATGTCAGCCCCACATTATCGCCCTGTTGGAGGAACTAGGCCTAGAGGTCCATTACCAGTACACAAAGGGAGTGCATTCTATAAATATATATCACATCATGTCTCTATATATAACAGATGTCAGCCCCACATTATAACCCTGTTGGAGGAACTAGGCCTAAAGGTCCATGACCAGTATACAAAGGGAGTGCAGTCCACATATATACATCCCATCATGTGTCTATACATATTACAGATGTCAGCCCCACATTATGGCCCTGTTGGAGGAACTAGGCCGAGAGGTCCATTACCAGTACACAAAGGGAGTGCAGTCCACATATTAACATCACATCACGTGTCTAAATATTTCAGATGTCCGCCCCACATTATGGCCCTGTTGCAGGAACTAGGCCTAGAGGTCCATGACCAGTACACAAAGGGGGTGCAGTCTACATATACATCACATCATGTGTCTATATATATTACAGATGTCAGCCCCACATTATGGCCCTGTTGGAGGAACTATACCTAGAGGTCCATGACCAGTACACAAAGGAAGTGCAGTCCACATATATACATAAAATCATGAGTCTATATATATTACAGATATCAGCCCCATATTATGGCCCTGTTGGATGAACTAGGCCTAGAGGTTCATGACCAGTACACAAAGGGAGTGCAATCCACATATATACATCACATCATGTGTCTATATATTACAGATGTCAGCCCCACATTATGGCCCTCTTGGAGGAACTAGGCCTAGAGGTCCATGACCAGTACACAAAGGGAGTGCAGTCCACATATATACATCACATCATGTGTCTATATATATTACAGATGTCAGCCCCACATTATGGCCCTGTTGGAAGAACTAGGCCTAGAGGTCCATGACCAGTACACAAAGGGAGTGCAGTCCACATATATACATCACATCATCTGGCTACATATTACAGATGTCAGCCACACATTATGGCCCTGTTTGAGGATCTAGGCCTAGAGGTCCACGACCAGTACACAAAGGGAGTGCAGTCCACAGATATACATCACATCATGTGTCTATACATATTACAGATGTGAGCCCCACTCTATGGCCCTGTTGGAGGAACTAGGCCTAGTGGTCCATGACCAGTACACAAAGGGAGTGCAGTCCACATATATACATCACATCACGTGTCTACATATTACAGATGTCAGCCCCACAGTATGGCCCTGTTGGAGGAACTAGGCCTAGAGGTCCATGACCAGTACACAAAGGGAGTGCAGTCCACATATATACATCACATCATGTATCTACATATTACAGATGTCAGCCCCACATTATGGCCCTGTTAGAGGAACTAGGCCTAGAGGTCCATGACCATTACACAAAGGGAGTGCAGTGCACATATATACATCACATCATGTGTCTATACATATTACAGATGTGAGCCCCACATTTTGGCCCTATTGGAGGAACTAGGCCTAAAGGTCCATGACCAGTACACAAAGGGATTGCAATCCACATATATACATCACATCATGTGTCTATACATATTACAGATGTCAGCCCCACATCATGGCCCTGTTGGAGGAACTAGGCCTAGAGGTCCATGACCAGTACACAAAGTTAGAGCAGCAGTCCACATGTATACATCACATCATGTGTCTATATATATTACAGATGTCAGCCCCACATTATGGCCCTGTTGGAAGAACTAGGCCTAGAGGTCCATGACCAGTACACAAAGGGAGTGCAATCCACATATATACATCACAGCATGTGGCTACATATTACAGATGTCAGCCCCACATTATGGCCCTGTTGGAGGATCTGGGCCTAGAGGTCCACGACCAGTACACAAAGGGAGTGCAGTCCACATATATACATCACATCATGTGTCTATATATATTACAGATGTCAGCCCCACATTATGGCCCTGTTGGAAGAACTAGGCCTAGAGGTCCATGACCAGTACACAAAGGGAGTGCAGTCCACATATATACATCACATCATGTGTCTATACATATTACAGATGTGAGCCCCACATTATGGCCCTTTTGGAGGAACTAGGCCTAGTGGTCCATGACCAGTACACAAAGGGAGTGCAGTCCACATATATACATCACATCACGTGTCTACATATTACAGATGTCAGTCCCACAGTTTGGCCCTATTGGAGTAACTAGGCCTAGAGGTCCATGACCAGTACACAAAGGGAGTGCAGTCTACAAATATACATCACATCATCTCTCTTTATATTATAGATGTCAGCCCCACATTATGGCTCTGTTGGAGGAACTAGGCCTAGAGATCCATGACCAGTACACAAAGGGGGTGCAGTCCACATATACATCACATCATGTGTCTATATATATTACAGATGTCAGCCCCACATTATGGCCCTGTTGGAGGAACTATACCTAGAGGTCCATGACCAGTACACAAAGGAAGTACAGTCCACATATATACATCACATCATGTGTCTATATATATTACAGATGTCAGTCCAACTTTATGGCCCTGTTGGAGGAACTAGGCCTAGAGGTCCATGACCAGTACACAGAGGGAGTGTAATCCACATATATACATCACATCATGTGTCTATATATTACAGATGTCAGCCCCACATTATGGCCCTGTTGGAGGAACTAGGCCTAGAGGTCCATGACCAGTACACAAAGGGAGTGCAGTCCACATATATACATCACATCATGTGTCTATATATATTACAGATCTCAGCCCCACATTATGGCCCTGTTGGAGGAACTAAGCCTAGAGGTCCATGACCAGTACACAAAGGGAGTGCAGTCCACATATATACATCACATCATGTGGCTACATATTACAGATGTCAGCCCCACATTATGTCCCTGTTGGAGGAACTAGGCCTAGAGGTCCACGACCAGTACACAAAGGGGGTGCAGTCCACATATATACATCACATCATGTGTCTATACATATTACAGATGTGAGCCCCACATTATGGCCCTGTTGGAGGAACTAGGCCTAGAGGTCCATGACCAGTACACAAAGGGATTGCAGTCACATAAATACATCACATCACGTGTCTACATATTACAGATGTCAGCCCCACATTATTGCCCTGTTGGAGGAACTAGGCCTAGAGGTCCATGACCAGTACACAAAGGAATTGCAGTCCACATATATACATCACATCATGTGTCTATATATATTACAGATGTCAGCCCCACATTATGGCCCTGTTGGAGGAACTAGGCTTAGAGGTCAATGACCAGTACACAAAGGGAGTGCAGTCCATATATATACATCACATCATGTGTCTTTATATATTACAGATGTCAGCCTCACATTATGGCCCAGTTGGAGGAACTATACCTAGAGGTCCATGACCAGTACACAAAGGGAGTGCAATGCACATATATACATCACATTATGTGTATATATATTACAGATATCAGCCCCACATATTGCCCTGTTGGAGGAACTAGGCCTAGAGGTCCATGACCAGTACACCAAGGGAGTGCAGTCCACATATATACATCACATCACGTGTCTACATATTACAGATGTCAGCCCCACAGTATGGTCCTGTTGGAGGAAATAGGCCTAGATGTCCATGACCAGTACACAAAGGGAGTGCAGTTCACATATAAACATCACATCATGTGTCTACATATTACAGATGTCAGCCCCACATTATGGCCCTGTTGGAGGAACTAGGCCTAGAGGTCCATGACCAGTACACAAAGAGAGTGCAGTCCACATATATACATCACATCATGTGTCTATACATATTACAGATGTGAGCCCTACATTATGGCCCTGTTGGAGGAACTAGGCCTTAAGGTCCATGACCAGTATTCAAAGGGAGTGCAGTCCACATATATACATCCGATCATGTGTCTATACATATTACAGATGTCAGCCCCACATTATGGCCATGTTGGAGGAACTAGGCCTAGAGGTCCATGACCAGTACACAAAGGGAGTGCAGTCCAAATATAAACATCACATCATGTGTCTACATATTACAGATGTCAGCCCCACATTATGGCCCTGTTGGAGGAACTAGGCCTTGAGGTACATGACCAGTACACAAAGAGAGCGCAGTCCACATATCTACATCACATCATGTCTCTACATATTACAGTGGTCAGCCCCACATTATGGCCCTGTTGGAGGAACTAGGCCTAGAGGTCCATGACCAGTACACAAAGGGAGTGCAGTCCACAAATATACATCACATCATGTCTCTATATATAACAGATGACAGCCCCACATTATGGCCCTGTTGGATGAACTAGGCCTAGAGGTCAATGACCAGTACACAAAGGCAGTGCAGTCCACATGTATACATCATATCATGTGTCTATATATAGTACAGATGTGAGCCCCACATTATGGCGCTGTTGGAGGAACTAGGCCTAAAGGTCCATGACCAGTATACAAAGGAAGTGCAGTCCACATATATCCATGACATCATGTGTCTATACATTTTACAGATGTCATTCCCATATTATCGCCCTGTTTGAGGAACTAGGCCTAGAGGTCCATTACCAGTACACAAAGGGAGTGCAGTCCACAAATATACATAATATCATGTCTCTATATATAACACATGTCAGCCCCACATTATGGCCCTGTTGGAGGAACTAGGCCTAGAGGTCCATGACCAGTACACAAAGAGAGTGCTGTCCACATATATACATCACATCATGTGTCTATACATATTACAGATGTGAGCCCCACATTATGGCCCTGTTGGAGGAACTAGGCCTAAAGGTCCATGACCAGTTTTCAAAGGGAGTGCAGTCCACATATATACATCCGATCATGTGTCTATACATATTACAGCGGTCAGCCCCACATTATGGCCCTGTTGGAGGAACTAGGCCTAGAGATCCATGACCAGTACACAAAGGGGGTGCAGTCCACATATACATCACATCATGTGTCTATATATATTACAGATGTCAGCCCCACATTATGGCCCTGTTGGAGGAACTAGGCCTAGAGGTCCATGACCAGTACACAAAGGGAGTGCAGTCCACATATATACATCACATCATGTGGCTACATATTACAGATGTCAGCCCCACATTATATCCCTGTTGGAGAAACTAGGCCTAGAAGTCCACGACCAGTACACAAAGGGAGTGCAGTCCACATATATACATCACATCATGTGTCTATACATATTACAGATGTGAGCCCCACATTATGGCCCTGTTGGAGGAACTATGCCTAGATGTCCATGACCAGTACACAAAGGAAGTGCAGTCCACATATATACATAAAATCATGAGTCTATATATATTACAGATATCAGCCCCACATTATGGCCCTGTTGGATGAACTAGGCCTAGAGGTCCATGACCAGTACACAAAGGGAGTGAAATCCACAAATATACATCACATCATGTGTCTATATATTACAGATGTCAGCCCCACATTATGGCCCTCTTGGAGGAACTAGGCCTAGAGGTCCATGACCAGTACACAAAGGGTGTGCAGTCCACATATATACATCACATCATGTGTCTATATATATTACAGATATCAGCCCCACATTATGGCCCTGTTAGAAGAACTAGGCCTAGAGGTCCATGACCAATACACAAAGGGAGTGCAGTCCACATATATACATCACATCATGTGGCTACATATTACAGATGTCAGCCACACATTATGGCCCTGTTGGAGGATCTAGGCCTAGAGGTCCACGACCAGTACTTAAAGGGAGTGCAGGACACAGATATACATCACATCATGTGTCTATACATATTACAGATGTGAGCCCCACATTATGGCCCTGTTGGAGGAACTAGGCCTAGTGGTACATGACCAGTACACAAAGGGAGTGCAGTCCACATATATACATCACATCACGTGTCTACATATTACAGATGTCAGCCCCACAGTATGGCCCTGTTGGAGGAACTAGGCCTAGAGGTCCATGACCAGTACACAAAGGGAGTGCAGTCCACATATATACATCACATCATCTGGCTACATATTACAGATGTCAGCCCCACATTATGGCCCTGTTGGAGGAACTAGGCCTAGAGGTCCATGACCAGTACACAAAGGGAGTGCAGTGCACATATATACATCACATCATGTGTCTACATATTACAGATGTCAGCCCCACATTATGGTCCTGTTGGAGGAACTAGGCCTTCAGTTCCATGAGCAGTTCAAAAAGGGAGTGCGTTCACATATATACATAACATCATGTCTCTACATATTACAGTTGTCAGCCCCACATTATGGCCCTGTTGGAGGAACTAGGCCTAGAGGTCCATGACCAGTACACAAAGGGAGTGCAGTCTACAAATATACATCACATCATGTCTCTATATATTACAGATGTCAGTCCCACAGTATGGCCCTGTTGGAGGAACTAGGCCTAGAGGTCCATGACCAGTACATAAAGCGGGTGCAGTCCACATATATACATCACATCATGTATCTACATATTACAGATGTCAGCCCCACATTATGGCCCTGTTGGAGGAACTAGGCCTAGAGGTCCATGACCAGTACACAAAGGGAGTGCAGTGCACATATATACATCACATCATGTGTCTACATATTACAGATGTCAGCCCCACATTATGGTCCTGTTGGAGGAACTAGGCCTTCAGTTCCATGAGCAGTTCAAAAAGGGAGTGCGTTCACATATATACATAACATCATGTCTCTACATATTACAGTTGTCAGCCCCACATTATGGCCCTGTTGGAGGAACTAGGCCTAGAGGTCCATGACCAGTACACAAAGGGAGTGCAGTCTACAAATATACATCACATCATGTCTCTATATATTACAGATGTCAGCCCCACATTATGGCTCTGTTGGAGGAACTAGGCCTAGAGATCCATGACCAGTACACAAAGGGGGTGCAGTCCACATATACATCACATCATGTGTCTATATATATTACAGATGTCAGCCCCACATTATGGCCCTGTTGGAGGAACTATACCTAGAGGTCCATGACCAGTACACAAAGGAAGTGCAGTCCACATATATATATCACATCATGTGTCTATATATATTACAGATGTCAGTCCAACTTTATGGCCCTTTTGGAGGAACTAGGCCTAGAGGTCCATGACCAGTACAAAAAGGGAGTGTAATCCACATATATACATCACATCATGTGTCTATATATTACATATGTCAGCCCCACATTATGGCCCTGTTGGAGGAACAAGGCCTAGAGGTCCATGACCAGTACACAAAGGGAGTGCAGTCCACATATATACATCACATCATGTGGCTACATATTACAGATGTCAGCCCCACATTATGTCCCTGTTGGAGGAACTAGGCCTAGAGGTCCACGACCAGTACACAAAGGGAGTGCAGTCCACATATATACATCACATCATGTGTCTATACATATTACAGATGTGAGCCCCACATTATGGCCCTGTTGGAGGAACTAGGCCTAGAGGTCCATGACCAGTACACAAAGGGAGTGCAGTCCACATATATACATCACAAAACGTGTCTACATATTGCAGATGTCAGCCCCACATTATGGCCCTGTTGGAGGAACTAGGCCTAGAGGTCCATGACTAGTACACAAAGGGATTGCAGTCCACATAAATACATCACATCACGTGTCTACATATTACAGATGTCAGCCCCACATTATTGCCCTGTTGGAGGAACTAGGCCTAAAGGTTCATGACCAGTACACCGAGGAAGTGCAGTCCACATATATACATCACATCATGTGTCTATATATATTACAGATGTCAGCCCCACATTATGGCCCTGTTGGAGGAACTAGGCTTAGAGGTCAATGACCAGTACACAAAGGGAGTGCAGTCTACAAATATACATCACATCATGTCTCTATATATTACAGATGTCAGTCCCACAGTATGGCCCTGTTGGAGGAACTAGGCCTAGAGGTCCATGACCAGTACATAAAGCGGGTGCAGTCCACATATATACATCACATCATGTATCTACATATTACAGATGTCAGCCCCACATTATGGCCCTGTTGGAGGAACTAGGCCTAGAGGTCCATGACCAGTACACAAAGGGAGTGCAGTGCACATATATACATCACATCATGTGTCTACATATTACAGATGTCAGCCCCACATTATGGTCCTGTTGGAGGAACTAGGCCTTCAGTTCCATGAGCAGTTCAAAAAGGGAGTGCGTTCACATATATACATAACATCATGTCTCTACATATTACAGTTGTCAGCCCCACATTATGGCCCTGTTGGAGGAACTAGGCCTAGAGGTCCATGACCAGTACACAAAGGGAGTGCAGTCTACAAATATACATCACATCATGTCTCTATATATTACAGATGTCAGCCCCACATTATGGCTCTGTTGGAGGAACTAGGCCTAGAGATCCATGACCAGTACACAAAGGGGGTGCAGTCCACATATACATCACATCATGTGTCTATATATATTACAGATGTCAGCCCCACATTATGGCCCTGTTGGAGGAACTATACCTAGAGGTCCATGACCAGTACACAAAGGAAGTGCAGTCCACATATATATATCACATCATGTGTCTATATATATTACAGATGTCAGTCCAACTTTATGGCCCTTTTGGAGGAACTAGGCCTAGAGGTCCATGACCAGTACAAAAAGGGAGTGTAATCCACATATATACATCACATCATGTGTCTATATATTACATATGTCAGCCCCACATTATGGCCCTGTTGGAGGAACAAGGCCTAGAGGTCCATGACCAGTACACAAAGGGAGTGCAGTCCACATATATACATCACATCATGTGGCTACATATTACAGATGTCAGCCCCACATTATGT
This sequence comes from Cyrtodaria siliqua, assembly GCA_037043455.1. Classification (NCBI taxonomy): domain Eukaryota; kingdom Metazoa; phylum Mollusca; class Bivalvia; order Adapedonta; family Hiatellidae; genus Cyrtodaria; species Cyrtodaria siliqua. The sequence continues at coordinate 12,634 of JAWPHD010013437.1, read as the reverse complement.
CCCTGTTGGAGGAACTAGGCCTAGAGGTCCACGACCAGTACACAAAGGGAGTGCAGTCAACATATATACATCACATCATGTGTCTATACATATTACAGATGTGAGCCCCACATTATGGCCCTGTTGGAGGAACTAGGCCTAGAGGTCCATGACCAGTACACAAAGGGAGTGCAGTCCACATATATACATCACAAAACGTGTCTACATATTGCCGATGTCAGCCCCACATTATGGCCCTGTTGGAGGAACTAGGCCTAGAGGTCCATGACTAGTACACAAAGGGATTGCAGTCCACATAAATACATCACATCACGTGTCTACATATTACAGATGTCAGCCCCACATTATTGCCCTGTTGGAGGAACTAGGCCTAAAGGTTCATGACCAGTACACCGAGGAAGTGCAGTCCACATATATACATCACATCATGTGTCTATATATATTACAGATGTCAGCCCCACATTATGGCCCTGTTGGAGGAACTAGGCTTAGAGGTCAATGACCAGTACACAAAGGGAGTGCAGTCCATATATATACATCACATCATGTGTCTTTATATATTACAGATGTCAGCCCCACATTATGGCCCAGTTGGAGGAACTATACATAGAGGTCCATGACCAGTACACAAAGGGAGTGCAATGCACATATATACATCACATTATGTGTATATATATTACAGATGTCAGCCCCACATTATGGCCCTGTTGGAGGAACTAGGCCTAGAGATCCATGACCAGTACACCAAGGGAGTGCAGTCCACATATATACATCACATCACGTGTCTACATATTACAGATGTCAGCCCCACAGTATGGCCCTGTTGGAGGAACTAGGCCTAGAGGTCCATGACCAGTACACAAAGGGAGTGCAGTCTACAAATATACATCACATCATGTCTCTATATATTACAGATGTCAGCCCCACATTATGGCTCTGTTGGAGGAACTAGGCCTAGAGATCCATGACCAGTACACAAAGGGGGTGCAGTCCACATATATATATTACATCATGTGTCTATATATATTACAGATGTCAGTCCAACTTTATGGCCCTGTTGGAGGAACTAGGCCTAGAGGTCCATGACCAGTACAAAAAGGGAGTATAATCCACATATATACATCACATCATGTGTCTATATATTACATATGTCAGCCCCACATTATGGCCCTGTTGGAGGAACAAGGCCTAGAGGTCCATGACCAGTACACAAAGGGAGTGCAGTCCACATATATACATCACATCATGTGGCTACATATTACAGATGTCAGCCCCACATTATGTCCCTGTTGGAGGAACCAGGCCTAGAGGTCCACGACCAGTACACAAAGGGAGTGCAGTCCACATATATACATCACATCATGTGTCTATACATATTACAGATGTGAGCCCCACATTATGGCCCTGTTGGAGGAACTAGGCCTAGAGGTCCATGACCAGTACACAAAGGGAGTGCAGTCCACATATATACATCACAAAACGTGTCTACATATTACAGATGTCAGCCCCACATTATGGCCCTGTTGGAGGAACTAGGCCTAGAGGTCCATGACTAGTACACAAAGGGATTGCAGTCCACATAAATACATCACATCACGTGTCTACATATTACAGATGTCAGCCCCACATTATTGCCCTGTTGGAGGAACTAGGCCTAAAGGTTCATGACCAGTACACCAAGGAAGTGCAGTCCACATATATACATCACATCATGTGTCTATATATATTACAGATGTCAGCCCCACATTATGGCCCAGTTGGAGGAACTATACATAGAGGTCCATGACCAGTACACAAAGGGAGTGCAATGCACATATATACATCACATTATGTGTATATATATTACAGATGTCAGCCCCACATTATGGCCCTGTTGGAGGAACTAGGCCTAGAGATCCATGACCAGTACACCAAGGAAGTGCAGTCCACATATATACATCACATCACGTGTCTACATATTACAGATGTCAGCCCCACAGTATGGCCCTGTTGGAGGAACTAGGCCTAGAGGTCCATGACCAGTACACAAAGGGAGTGCAGTCCACATATAAACATCACATCATGTGTCTACATATTACAGATGTCAGCCCCACATTATGGCCCTGTTGGAGGAACTAGGCCTAGAGGTCCATGACCAGTACACACAGAGGGTGCAGTCCACATATATACATCACATCATGTGTCTATACATATTACAGATTTGAGCCCCACATTATGGCCCTGTTTGAGGAACTAGGCCTAAAGGTCCATGACCAGTATTCAAAGGGAGTGCAGTCCACATATATACATCCGATCATGTGTCTATACATATTACAGATGTCAGCCCCACATTATGGCCCTGTTGGAGGAACTAGGCCTAGAGATCCATGACCAGTACACAAAGGGGGTGCAGTCCACATATACATCACATCATGTGTCTATATATATTACAGATGTCAGCCCCACATTATGGCCCTGTTGGAGGAACTAGGCCTAGAGGTCCATGACCAGTACACAAAGGGAGTGCAGTGCACATATATACATCACATCATGTGTCTACATATTACAGATGTCAGCCCCACATTATGTTCCTGTTTGAGGAACTAGGCCTTCAGTTCCATGAGCAGTACAAAAAGGGAGTGCGTTCACATATATTCATAACATCATGTCTCTACATATTACAGTTGTCAGCCCCACATTATGGCCCTGTTGGAGGAACTAGGCCTAGAGGTCCATGACCAGTACACAAAGGGAGTGCAGTCTACAAATATACATCACATCATGTCTCTATATATTACAGATGTCAGCCCCACATTATGGCTCTGTTGGAGGAATTAGGCCTAGAGATCCATGACCAGTACACAAAGGGGGTGCAGTCCACATATACATCACATCATGTGTCTATATATATTACAGATGTCAGCCCCACATTATGGCCCTGTTGGAAGAACTATACCTAGAGGTCCATGACCAGTACACAAAGGAAGTGCAGTCCACATATATACATCACATCATGTGTCTATATATATTACAGATGTCAGTCCAACTTTATGGCCCTGTTGGAGGAACTAGGCCTAGAGGTCCATGACCAGTACACAAAGGGAGTGTAATCCACATATATACATCACATCATGTGTCTATATATTACAGATGTCAGCCCCACATTATGGCCTTGTTGGAGGAACTAGGCCTAGAGGTCCATGACCAGTACACAAAGGGAGTGCAGTCCACATATATACATCACATCATGTGTCTATATATATTACAGATGTCAGCCCCACATTATGGCCCTTTTGGAGGAACTAGGCCTAGAGGTCCATGACCAGTACACAAAGGGAGTGCAGTCCACATATATACATCACATCATGTGGCTACATATTACAGATGTCAGCCCCACATTATGTCCCTGTTGGAGGAACTAGGCCTAGAGGTCCACGACCAGTACACAAAGGGAGTGTAGTCCACATATATACATCACATCAAATGTCTATACATATTACAGATGTGAGCCCCACATTATGGCCCTGTTGGAGGAACTAGGCCTAGAGGTCCATGACCAGTACACAAAGGGAATGCAGTCCACATATATACATCACAAAACGTGTCTACATATTACAGATGTCAGCCCCACATTATTGCCCTGTTGGAGGAACTAGGCCTAGAGGTCCATGACTAGTACACAAAGGGATTGCAGTCCACATAAATACATCACATCACGTGTCTACATATTACAGATGTCAGCCCCACATTATTGCCATGTTGGAGGAACTAGGCCTAGAGGTCCATGACCAGTACACAAAGGAAGTGCAGTCCACATATATACATCACATCATGTGTCTCTATATATTACAGATGTCAGCCCCACATTATGGCCCTGTTGGAGGAACTAGGCTTAGAGGTCAATGACCAGTACACAAAGGGAGTGCAGTCCATATATAAACATCACATCATGTGTCTTTATATATTACAGATGTCAGCCCCACATTATGGCCCAGTTGGAGGAACTATACCTAGAGGTCCATGACCAGTACACAAAGGGAGTGCAATGCACATATATATATCACATTATGTTTATATATATTACAGATGTCAGCCCCACATTATGGCCCTGTTGGAGGAACTAGGCCTAGAAGTCCATGACCAGTTCACCAAGGGAGTGCAGTCCACTTATATACATCACATCACGTGTCTACATATTACAGATGTCAGCCCCACAGTATGGCCCTGTTGGAGGAACTAGGCCTAGAGGTCCATGACCAGTACACAAAGGGAGTGCAGTCCACATATAAACATCACATCATGTGTCTACATATTACAGATGTCAGCCCCACATTATGACCCTGTTGGAGGAACTAGGCCTAGAGGTCCATGACCAGTACACAAAGAGAATGCAGTCCACATATATACATCACATCATGTCTCTACATATTACAGTGGTCAGCCCCACATTATGACCCTGTTGGAGGAACTAGGCCTAGAGGTCCATGACCAGTACACAAAGGGAGTGCAGTCCACATATATACATCACATCATGTGTCTATACATATTACAGATGTGAGCCCCACATTATGGCCCTGTTGGAGGAACTAGGCCTAAAGGTCCATGACCAGTATTCAAAGGGAGTGCAGTCCACATATATACATCCGATCATGTGTCTATACATATTACAGATGTCAGCCCCACATTATGGCCCTGTTGGAGGAACTAGGCCTAGAGATCCATGACCAGTACACAAAGGGGGTGCAGTCCACATATACATCACATCATGTGTCTATATATATTACAGATGTCAGCCCCACATTATGGCCCTGTTGGAGGAACTAGGCCTAGAGGTCCATGACCAGTACACAAAGGGAGTGCAGTCCACATATATACATCACATCATGTGGCTACATATTATAGATGTCAGCCCCACATTATGTCCCTGTTGAAGGAACTAGGCCTAGAGGTCCACGACCAGTACACAAAGGGAGTGCAGTACACATATATACATCACATCATGTGTCTATACATATTACAGATGTGACCCCCACATTATGGCCCTGTGGGAGGAACTAGGCCTAGAGGTCCATGACCAGTACACAAAGGGGTGCAGTCCACAAATATACATCATATCATGTCTTTATACATTAAAGATGTCAGCCCCACATTATGGCCCTGTTGGAGGAACTAGGCCTAGAGGTCCATGACCAGTATACAAAGGGAGTGCAGTCCACAAATATACATCATATCATGTCTTTATATATTACAGATGTCAGCCCCACATTATGGCCCTGTTGGAGGAACTAGGCCTAGAGGTCCATGACCAGTACACAAAGGGCTGCGGTCCACATATACATCACATCATGTGTCTATATATATATTACAGATGTCAGCCCCACATTATGGCCCTGTTGGAGGAACTAGGCCTAGAAGTCCCTGACCAGTACACAAAGGGAGTGCAGTCCACATATATACATTACATCACGTGTCTATATATATAACAGATGTCAGCCCCACATTATGGCCCTGTTGGTGGAACTATACCTAGAGGACCATGACCAGTACACAAAGGAAGTGCAGTCCACATATATACATCACATCATGTTTCTATATATATTACAGATGTCAGCCCCACATTATGGCCCTGTTGGAGGAACGAGGCCTAGAGGTCCACGACCAGTACACAAAGGGTATGCAGTCCACATATATACATCACATCATGTGTCTATACATATTACAGATGTGAGCCCCACATTATGGCCATGTTGGAGAAACTAGGCCTAGAGGTCAATGACCAGTACACAAAGGGATTGCAATGCACATATATACATCACATCTTGTGTATATATATTACAGATGTTAGCTTCACATTATGGCCCTGTTGGATGAACTAGGCCTAGAGGTCCATGACCAGTACACCAAGGGAGTGCAGTCCACATATATACATCACATCACGTGTCTACATATTACAGATGTCAGCCCCACATTATGGCCCTGTTGGAGGAACTAGGCCTTGAGGTCCATGACCAGTACACAAAGAAAGCACAGTCCACATTTATACATCACATCATGTGTCTACATATTACAGATGTCAGCCCCACATTATGGCCCTGTTGGAGGAACTAGGCCTAGAGGTCCATGACCAGTACACAAAGGCAGTGCAGTTCACATATATACATCACATCATGTGTCTACATATTACAGATGTCAGCCCCACATTATGGTCCTGTTGGAGGAACTAGGCCTTGAGGTCCATGACCAGTACAAAAAGGGAGTGCGTTCACATATATACATAACATCATGTCTCTACATATTACAGTTGTCAGCCCCACGTTATGGCCCTGTTGGAGGAACTAGGACTTCAGGTCCATGACCAGTATACAAAGGGAGTGCAGTCCACATGTATACATCCCATCATGTGTCTATACATATTACAGATGTCAGCCCCACATTATGGACCTGTTGGAGGAACTAGGCCCTGGAGGTCCATTACCAGTACACAAAGGGAGTGCATTCCACATATTAACATCACATCACGTGTCTAAATATTGCAGATGTCAGCCCCACATTATGGCCCTGTTGCAGGAACTAGGCCTAGAGGTCCATGACCAGTCTGCAATGGTAGAGCAGTGCACATATATACATCACATCATATGTCTACATATTACAGATGTCAGCCCCACATTATGGTCCTGTTGGAGGAACTAGGCCTTCAGGTCCATGACCAGTACACAAAGGGTGTGCGTTCACATATATACATAACATCATGTCTCTACATATTACAGTTGTCAGCCCCACATTATGGCCCTGTTGGAGGAACTAGGCCTAGAGGTCCATGACCAGTACACAGAGGGTGTGCAGTCCACAAATATACATCATATCATGTCTTTATATATAACAGATGTCAGCCCCACATTATGGCCCTGTTGGAGTAACTAGGCCTAGAGGTCCATGACCAGTACACAAAGGGAGTGCAGTCCACATATATACATCACATCACGTGTCAACTTATATAACAGATGTTAGCCCCACATTATGGCCCTGTTGGAGGAACTATACCTAGAGGACCATGACCAGTACACAAAGGAAGTGCAGTCCACATATATACATCACATCATGTGTCTATATATATATCAGATGTCAGCCCCACATTATGGCCCTGTTGGAGGAACTAGGCCTAGAGGTCCATGACCAGTACACAAAGGGAGTGCAGTCCACATATATACATCACATCATGTGGCTACATATTACAGATGTCAGCCCCACATTATGGCCCTGTTGGAGGAACGAGGCCTAGAGGTCCACGACCAGTACACAAATGGTGTGCAGTCAACATATATACATCACATCATGTGTCTATATATATTACAGATGTCAGCCCCACATTATGGCCCTGTTGGAGGAACTAGGCCTAGAGGTCCATGACCAGTACATCAAGGGAGTGCAGTCCACATATATACATCACATCACGTGTCTACATATTACAGATGTCAGCCCCACAGTATGGCCCTGTTGGAGGAACTAGGCCTAGAGGTCCATGACCAGTACACAAAGGGAATGCAGTCGACATATATACATCAAATCATGTCTCTACATATTACAGTGATCAGCCCCACATTATGACCCTGTTGGAGGAACTAGGACTAGAGGTCCATGACCAGTACACAAAGGGAGTGCAGTCCACATATATACATCACATCATGTGTCTACATATTACAGATGTCAGCCCCACATTATGGCCCTGTTGGAGGAACTAGGCCTTCAGGTCCATGAGCATTAAAAAAAGGGAGTGCGTTCACATATATACATAACATCATGTCTCTACATATTACAGCTGTCAGCCCCACATTATGGCCCTGTTGGAGGAACTAGGCCTAGAGGTCCATGACCAGTACGCAAAGGGAGAGCAGTGCACATATATACATCACATCATGTGTCTACATATTACAGATGTCACCCCCACATTATGGTCCTGTTGGAGGAACTAGGCCTTCAGGTCCATGACCAGTACACAAAGGGAGTGCGTTCACATATATACATAACATCATGTCTCTACATATTACAGTTGTCAGCCCCACACTATGGCCCTGTTGGAGGAACTAGGCCTAGAGGTCCATGACCAGTACACAAAGGGAGTGCAGTCCACAAATATACATCATATCATGTCTTTATATATTACAGATGTCAGCCCCACATTATGGCCCTGTTGGAGTAACTAGGCCTAGAGGTCCATGACCAGTACACAAAGGGAGTGCAGTCCACATATATACATCACATCACGTGTCAATATATATAACAGATGTCAGCCCCACATTATGGCCCTGTTGGAGGAACTATACCTAGAGGACCCTGACCAGTACACAAAGGATGTGCAGTCCACATATATACATCACATCATGTGTCTATATATATTACATATTTCAGCCCCACATTATGCCCCTGTTGGAGGAACTAGGCCTAGAGGTCCATGACCAGTACACAAAGGGAGTGCAGTCCACATATATACTTCACATCATGTGGCTACATATTACAGATGTCAGCCCCACATTATGACCATGTTGGAGGAACGAGGCCTAGAGGTCAACGACCAGTACACAAATGGTGTGCAGTCCACATATATACATCACATCATGTGTCTTTATATATTACAGATATCAGCCCCACATTATGGCCCTGTTGGAGGAACTAGGCCTAGAGGTCCATGACCAGTACACCAAGGGAGTACAGTCCACATATATACATCACATCACGTGTCTACATATTACAGATGTCAGCCCAACAGTATGGCCCTGTTCGAGGAACTAGGCCTAGAGGTCCATGACCAGTACACAAAGGGAGTGCAGTCCACATATATATATCACATCATGTGTCTACATATTACAGATGTCAGCCCCACATTATGGTTCTGTTGGAAGAACTAGGCCTTCAGGTCCATGACAAGTACAAAAAGGGAGTGCGTTCACATATATACATAACATCATGTCTCTACATATTACAGTGGTCAGCTCCACATTATGGCCCTGTTGGAGGAACTAGGCCTAGAGGTCCATGACCAGTACACCAAGGGAGTGCAGTCCACATATATACATCACATCACGTGTCTACATATTACAGATGTCAGCCCCACAGTATGGCCCTGTTGGAGGAACTAGGCCTAGAGGTCCATGACCAGTACACAAAGGGAGTGCAGTCCACATATATCCATCACATCATGTGTCTATACATATTACAGATGTCAGCCCCACATTATCGCCCTGTTGGAGGAACTAGGCCTAGAGGTCCATGACCAGTACATCAAGGGAGTGCAGTACACATATATACATCACATCACGTGTCTACATATTACAGATGTCAGCCCCACAGTGTGGCCCTGTTGGAGGAACTAGGCCTAGAGGTCCATGACCAGTACACAAAGGGAGTGCAGTCCACATATATACATCACATCATGTGTCTATACATATTACAAATGTGAGCCCCACATTATGGCCCTGTTGGAGGAACTAGGCCTAAAGGTCCATGACCAGTATACAAAGGGAGTGCAGTCCACATATATACATCCCATCATGTGTATATACATATTACAGATGTCAGCCCCACATTATGGCCCTGTTGGAGGAACTAGGCCTAGAGGTCCATTACCAGTACACAAAGGGAGTGCAGTCCACATATTAACATCACATCACGTGTATAAATATTGCAGATGTCAGCCCCACATTATGGCCCTGTTGCAGGAACTAGGCCTAGAGGTCCAATACCAGTACGCAAAGGGAGAGCAGAGCACATATATACATCACATCATATGTCTACATATTACAGATGTCAGCCCCACATTATGGTCCTGTTGGAGGAACTAGGCCTTCAGGTCCATGTCCAGTACACAACAGGAGTGCGTTCACATATATACATAACATCATGTCTCTACATATTACAGTTGTCAGCCCCACATTATGGCCGTGTTGGAGGAACTAGGCCTAGAGGTCCATGACCAGTACACAAAGGGTGTGCAGTCCACAAATATACATTATATCATGTCTTTATATATTACAGATGTCAGCCCCACATTATGGCCCTGTTGGAGGAACTAGGCCTAGAGGTCCATGACCAGTACACAAAGGGCTGCAGTCCACATATACATCACATCATGTGTCTATATATATATTACAGATGTCAGCCCCACATTATGGCCCTGTTGGAGGAACTAGGCCTAGAGGTCCATGACCAGTACGGGAGTGCAGTCCACATATATACATCACATCACGTGTCTATATATTACAGATGTCAGCCCCACAGTATGGCCCTGTTGGAGGAACTAGGCCTAGAGGTCCATGACCAGTACACAAAGGGAGTGCAGTCCACATATATACATCACATTATGTGTCTACAAATTACAGATGTCAGCCCCACATTATGGTCCTGTTGGAGGAACTAGGCCTTCAGGTCCATGACCAATACAAAAAGGGAGTGCGTTCACATATATACATAACATCATGTCTCTATATATTACAGTTGTCAGCCCCACGTTATGGCCCTGTTGGAGGAACTAGGACTTCAGGTCCATGACCAGTATACAAAGGGAATGTAGTCCACATATATACATCCCATCATGCGTCTATACATATTACAGGTGTCAGCCCCACATTATGGCCCTGTTGGAGGAACTAGGCCTAGATGTCCATTACCAGTACACAAAGGGAGTGCAGTCCACATATTAACATCACATCACGTGTCTAAATATTGCAGATGTCAGCCACATTATGGCCCTGTTGCAGGAACTAGGCCTAGAGGTCCATGACCAGTACGCAAAGGGAGAGCAGTGCACATATATACATCACATCATATGTCTACATATTACAGATGTCAGCCCCACATTATGGTCCCGTTGGAGGAACTAGGCCTTCAGGTCCATGACCAGTACACAAAGGGAGTGCGTTCACATATATACATAACATCATGTCTCTACATATTAAAGTTGTCAGCCCCACATTATGGCCCTGTTGGAGGAACTAGGCCACGAGGTCCATGACCAGTACACAAAGGGAGTGCAGTCCACAAATATACATCATATCATGTCTTTATATATAACAGATGTCAGCCCCACATTATGGCCCTGTTGGAGGAACTAGGCCTAGATGTCCATGACCAGTACACAAAGGGGGTGCAGTCCACATATATACATCACATCACGTGTCAATTTATATAACAGATGTTAGCCCCACATTATGGCCCTGTTGGAGGAACTATACCTAGAGGACCATGACCAGTACACAAAGGAAGTGCAGTCCACATATATGCATCACATCATGTGTCTATATATATTACAGATGTCAGCCCCACATTATGGCCCTGTTGGAGGAACTAGGCCTAGAGGTCCATGACCAGTACACAAAGGGAGTGCAGTCCACATATATACATCACATCATGTGGCTACATATTACAGATGTCAGCCCCACATTATGGCCCTGTTGGAGGAACGAGGCCTAGAGGTCCACGACCAGTACGGGAGTGCAGTCCACATATATACATCACATCACGTGTCTACATATTACAGATGTCAGCCCCACAGTATGGCCCTGTTGGAGGAACTAGGCCTAGAGGTTCATGACCAGTACACAAAGGGAGTGCAGTCCACATATATACATCACATTATGTGTCTACATATTACAGTTGTCAGCCCCACATTATGGCCCTGTTGGAGGAACTAGGCCTAGAGGTCCATGACCAGTACACAAAGGGAGTGCAATCCACAAATATACATTATATCATGTCTTTATATATTACAGATGTCAGCCCCACATTATGGCCCTGTTGGAGGAACTAGGCCTAGAGGTCCATGACCAGTACACAAAGGGCTGCAGTCCACATATACATCACATCATGTGTCTATATATATATTACAGATGTCAGCCCCATATTATGGCCCTGTTGGAGGAACTAGGCCTAGAGGTCGATGACCAGTACGGGAGTGCAGTCCACATATATACATCACATCACGTGTCTACATATTACAGATGTCCGCCCCACAGTATGGCCCTGTTGGAGGAACTAGGCCTAGAGGTCCATGACCAGTACACAAAGGGAGTGCAGTCCACATATATACATCACATTATGTGTCTACATATTACAGATGTCAGCCCCACATTATGGCCCTGTTGGAGGAACTAGGCCTTGAGGTCCATTTCCAGTACACAAAGGCAGTGCAGTCCACATATATACATCACATCATGTGTCTACATATTACAGATGTCAGCCCCACATTATGGTCCTGTTGGAGGAACTAGGCCTTCAGGTCCATGACCAGTACAAGAAGGGAGTGCGTTCACATATATACATAACATCATGTCTCTACATATTACAGTTGTCAGCCCCAACGTTATGGCCCTGTTGGAGGAACTAGGACTTCAGTCCATGACCAGTATACAAAGGGAATGTAGTCCACATATATACATCCCATCATGTGTCTATACATATTACAGATGTCAGCCCCACATTATGGCCCTGTTGCAGGAACTAGGCCTAGAGGTCCATTACCAGTACACAAAGGGAGTGCAGTCCACATATTAACATCACATCACGTGTCTAAATATTGCAGATGTCAGCCCCACATTATGGCCCTGTTGCAGGAACTAGGCCTAGAGGTCCATGACCAGTACGCAAAGGGAGAGCAGTGCACATA